>LFZO01000569.1:0-27978 GCA_001578225.1 Pseudocercospora musae
ATTAGGTAATCGTCGAGTGCTATCTCTTTCAAGCTTGCGCTAGTTAAAACATCTACTACCGCATATTCATCGTATAGACCCTCTTTGTCCTTTACCTCAATCTCTTTCCTAGATTATGTTAGCATTCGATTAACAATGAATTCAATAAGGCTAGCTATACGGCCGGCTATAGCGATACTAACCCTCCATTCCTCTACTACAAGAAGACTAGTCTTAGACTAGATAGCTTCTCTTCTTGTTCGGCCTTGCTTTTCTACTAAAATATAGCTTCATCCTACTTAGGTCTCTCCTTCTACTTCTCTAGCCACCGTCGGAATGTAGTTTGCTTAGCTCTTTTCTTCTTTCTTAAGGCTTGTTTAGTCTTAGACATTTGTAAGACTCGCTTTGCGTCTACTATAGTCTTCCTATACGTAGAATACGCCTCTTTTGTCTTGCGACGCTTTAGGCTCGGTACGCGATCATTAGGTTCATTATCCTCGTCGTAGATGCGGTTACCAAGCTCGTAGTCGCCTTAATATAGTTGCTAAGCACTACTACGGATAGTAGGTTAAGCTACACGCTTATCGCGAGCTATCTTGCGCAGTCGTTGTAGGATGTTAATATCGAAGTTTTCGCGAGGTAAGAATTAGCAATATAGCTCAGAAATTAATAACGTAACCTACCCGAGGTTTCTACGGCAATAGCGACCTAGGCGATACGTAGATACTATAGGACGAGCACTAAGCAGTACAAAAGTAAAGCTTCCTTTATGTAGCCGGCAGTGTAGCCGGTCTTTTAAGTAACGCTTGTAGAACCCGGAAAAAGTCCGGGTTCTAACCCGAAATTAGTGTGGGTCCTAGAACCCGAACCCAAACCAATCGTCCGGTTCCCGCCAAGAAACCGAACCCGGACCCAATTTCTCGGGTTGTACCCAACCCACTAGGACGTCTACGATTAATAAGGTAATAACTAGAGCTAGTATCGACCTTCGTTCTTAATCTATAGAAGTATATATAGAATTAGAAGATAGATAGACTATAGTATAGAGAATAGATTAGGTCTCGCCTAGTATACTATTTAGAAGTAGATTAAGCTTCCTAGTACAAGTACTATTAAGCTACCTACCTAAGGCTACTATTATTATTATATTAATTACTTTTACTAGTATAGTTTACTAGAAATATACTTAATCGACTTAACTTAGTTAGCTTTATTCTAGATCTAAGATTAACTAATTAACTAAATTGCCTTAGTAGCTACTAACTTATTAATTGTAATAATATTCCTTCTAGTACGTAGATTAAATACTTAATCTATACTATTATCTAAACCTTACTTTACTATCTACCTAGCTTTACGCTTCTAACTACGCTACTATAATACTAGTAACGATAATAGTATATTAGTATATAAAAATATATAGCCTATATCTAATTACAATAAGCCTAGTTATCTACTATAATAGATAATTATATAAAGTATTATAGTACTACTTCTACTCTATATAATAAAGTTCAAGTTCTTTATATCTACTCTAGAAAAAATAGATCTAGTCCCTTATACTTCTATAATATATACTAATTACTTAATTATCTAAATTAAGCTAGGGTACTAAGTTATAATTTTAGTAGGTTTCTTAAACTACTATAAGCTACGCTAGCTAAGTATAGAATATTAGATTAAATATAAGATTTCTAAATAAAGTCTTAAGGTTACGTCTATCTAAATAGACTAGATTTAGTAGTCTTTAATTATCTAAAAAACTTAGTTTATCTAGTTTCTATAGATATATAGTAAGTATAAGTATACTAGTAAGGTTCGCCTCTCTTAAAGAGTTATATAGGCTAAGGAGTAACTAGATTTGTCTACTAGGCCGACTCTAGTTATCTTGTCCTATAGTTTTACTCTAGTATTATTCTATTCTTTTAGTATACTAATCTCTATATATATCTCTTTCTATTTTATATAGCTTATATAGCGTATACTACTATTATATTATTAGACGATTGTAACTTCTTTTAGTATATTACTTTAGTATATAGTACTATTAGTATATAGTATTGTTAGTATATAGTATTGTTATACTTTGTTATTGTCCTACTTATAAGGAAGTAACGTAAGAGTCTTGCCTAAGGCTAATCTCGGGCGCCGAGTTTCGCCGTCCGTCTAGTTCGTATACAGCGTCCGCCAATCAGATCTTCAGCTTCTGAAATCCGGGGAGTCACGTAGTGATTTCTTAGGAAATTTGGCTACTGTGGACCGTGGTACCCTTGTTATTGTAAGGCGAGCTTCGCTCGCAACCACGCACCGTCAACACTTTGTTGGCAAGACGACGACGTCACATCACGTGCGCCGCGTTCAACGTTCGACGGCGCGATGGGCGCACCTGTTTCTTCTCTTCCTCGCGAATCACTACTCCTCTATCAAATCAGCTGGGTTTCAGAACACGCTGGTCGCCATGAACCAGCAAGGCCAGTACGGCGGCGGCGAAGCGCAGGGGTACTATCAGGAGCAGCCACAACAGTACCACATGGATCAGCAGTACAAACACCAGTACCAGCAGCCTCCTCCAGATTATGGCCAAAATTACGGACAGCAACAAGCATATGGCCAACAGGACTATGGAGGCAAGCCATTCACTCAAGCATTCAAAGTGGATCGCCCCAAGTGGAACGATGTAAGTCGCATGAGCAACCGCGTAGCCTGTGGCGCACATTGAAACTGATGCGCGTTAGATCTGGGCTGGCATCCTCCTGGTTTTGGTCTTCGGAGGCTTTGTCGTGGTGTCCGGCTACACACTGTCAGCATACGCGTTGACTAGCAACTTCCAAGGCGGCGGCTTCGACGACTCTAGCAACACATTCTCTCTGAACACAAACACGCTTGTGCTTTTCGCATTCATTCTGGTCACGGCTCTAGTCCTCGGATATGCATACGTCAGTCTGGCGCGGATCTTCACGAAGCAGTTCATATGGATTTCTGGAATCTTGAACATCGTCATGTCACTGGCGACAGCGATATACTACTTCTACAGACGCTCCTGGGTTGGAGGCGCGCTCTGGCTGGTCATCGCAGTGTTTAGCATCATCTGCTTCATCTCATGGATCAAGCGCATTCCTTTCAGCGTGCTCATGTTCCAGACGACGGTAGACGTGTCGCGCAAGCATGGACATGTCTATCTCGTCTCCTTCGTGGGAGGCTTGACCGCGGCTGCTTTCAGCGCTTGGTTCGCGGCCACTCTTGTGGCCGTATATGTGCGTTTCGAACCCGGCCAAAATCCAGCATGCGCGACGAGTGCTGGAGGAGGTGGCAGCTGTAGCTCGGCAACCGTCGTCGGATTGCTAGTCTACATCACATTTGCTGGATACTGGATCACCGAATGGCTGAAGAACACAATCCACACCACCATATCAGGAGTCTATGGTGCGTGGTACTTTGCGCCAAATAATCCATCGACTGGCGCAACCCGAGGCGCCGCGCGCCGCGCTTTGACGTACTCCTTCGGCTCGATCAGTCTGGGAAGTCTGCTGGTGGCGATTCTTGACCTACTGCGGTTCGCATGCTCGGTTGCTCGTAATCAGGGAGGCACGGGCAACGGCATCGCCGACTGTGCCTTCTGCATCCTGCAGTGTATCCTTGGGCTTGTTCAATGGGCACTCGAATTCGTGAATCGTTATGCTTTCAGCTACATGGCATTATACGGAAAGGCCTACTTCGCTTCAGCCAAAGACACCTGGCGCATGATCAAAGACCGCGGCATCGATGCGCTCATAAACGAGTGTCTTGTTGGTCCGGTGTTATCAATGGGCTGCTTGTTCGTTGCTGTATGCTGTGCACTCATCGCATACGTCTATCTGGACGTCACCGATCCTGCGTATAATCAAGGTGGCAGCTTCACTGCCGTCATCGTTCTTTACGCATTCCTCATCGGTCTCCAGGTCGCCGGCTGCTTTGTGGTGCCACTGAACAGCGGTATCGATACCATTTTTGTTGCAGCCGCTTGGGACCCACAAGTTCTCATGCAGGAGCACCCAGAACTGTACAGCAAGATGATTGCTGTATATCCCCATGTTCAGGTATGCACCCAACGCACAGTGACCAGTATTGCGAACCCACATTCCATGCTGTCGTCCTTCGTCCAAGGGTTTCTGGCTGACTCGTCACAGCAAGCTATACATGCATGAACAAGCCTAGACGAGTACTCGCGGCGTTCAGAGGAAGCACATATCGCGAGAGCACACATGAATTCTGTTTCACAAGTTCCACTCTTGACGGCGAAGCTTCCAAGCTTTTGGAAGTGATAGAGTACACACAGCAACATATTGCAGGATGCCCGATCCCAGACGCGATCAGTGCAGCAAAAAGGCGGTGATGCGCACAAAGCGAGGCGTTTCATCAAACAAGAGTCCAGAAGCGTGCGGCTCTGGCCCAGGTTCTCCCCCAATTGGATACGGGGATCCTGCATGCATACATAGAGCAGGGGAGGCTGCATGGTTCGCTCGGAGTCTCTGCTTCCTTTCTGGTCTGATGGGAGCGGTGTACCTGCAGGTATTAATTGGGAGTGGACAGCTCACAATACAGTACATTAGACACGGAAGTGAGATGTGATGAAGGCGCAGAAGGCTCTAGAGCACCAGCGTCACATTCATGTTTCGAGCATCTTCTCATCAGTCATCACCTGTGAACAACATTGTGAAGTCACATCAGATTGGGTAAC
This sequence comes from Pseudocercospora musae, assembly GCA_001578225.1. NCBI lineage: Eukaryota > Fungi > Ascomycota > Dothideomycetes > Mycosphaerellales > Mycosphaerellaceae > Pseudocercospora > Pseudocercospora musae. Next base: position 4,697 of record LFZO01000569.1, read on the forward strand.
GGGTAGCGATTAGCAACGGGCAAATCCTGGTAAGCTGGTTGTCCCGTCACGAAGGCCCGAGCCTCTCGGCATGACGAGTATAATTTAGCGGCGTCATCATAGTGGTAGTGCTTTTGCCATGGTCGAACAGGATAACAAGGCATAGATACGATAGTTAGCTATGCAGTTACACATCCTTATGAGGCATTTGGTATGACTACACGTGGCCTGAGCTGTTACAGCCCAATCTCCAGGGATGTCTATCGATAGGAGATTGTTGAGAGACATCATGCCATGAGGCGGGAAGCTCAGGAAAGATCGATTGAAGAAACGGCAACGGCACCCACCCACTTACGTCAAGCTAGCGGGGGTTAGCGTAGTTGCCGTGCTGTACGCAGGTGGGGTGTTTGAACTGGCTGGAAGTTGGAAGCTGTGCTTGGCTTCTTATGTTGACCGTCCTCCTTCTCAACACTGTTACCCTTCACTTCTGTCACCAACATCAACCTTCGCAATCAACCATCACGCCACGTAAGTCAACATCTTCCATGCTCTCATGTCATCGTGACGGCAACGGCGGCGGCATCAAGTCCAGACGCGTCGTTGGCATGTCATGACGGCGGCGGAGGCGCTGCCACTCAAACCACCGAGCAGCGGTAGCTTACTGACCTTCTAGCCACCTCGTCCTCATCAGCGACAGTGAGGGAGTCAATCAGCTGAGCTCTCGAGGTAAGCATCGTCGTCGCTCTTGCCTACCCACCAACTGACGCCTTCCTCAGCACCCACCCCCACCACACAATAAACGCACTCAACGACACGATGGGTCTCAAGGGTGTCCACTTCGGAGGCGGCAACATTGGCCGTGGCTTCGTCGCCGAGTTCCTTCACAACTCTGGCTTCGAGGTCGTCTTCGTCGATGTGATGGACAGCATCATCAACAAGCTCCAGGAGACCAAGAGCTACGAGGTCACTGAGATTGGCCCAGATGGCGAGTCGAAGTTCACCATTGACAACTACCGTGCTATCAACTCCAAGTACAACATGGATGACGTTGTTCAAGAGATTGCGACTGCGGATACCGTCACTTGTGCTGTCGGCCCAAACATTCTCAAGTTCATCGCTGAGCCAATTGCCAAGGGCATTGAAGCTCGCAAGGACTCCAAGCCACTCGCGGTCATTGCCTGCGAGAACGCCATCGGTGCCACCGACACCCTCCGTGGCTTCATCGAGGGCAAGCTCTCTGACCCATCTGCGCTCAAGAAGGCTCGGTTCGCCAATTCGGCTATTGACCGAATTGTGCCAATCCAGGATGAGGGCGCGGGTCTGAACGTCAAGATCGAGAAGTTCTACGAGTGGTGCGTCGAGGAGAAGCCATTCGAGGGCAGTCCACCACCAATCAAGGGTGTGCACTACGTCGAGGACCTTCAGCCATACATTGAGCGGAAGCTCTTCACCGTCAACACTGGTCACGCCACTGCCGCCTACTACGGCCACCAGTCAGGCAAGAAGTTCATCCACGAGGTCCTCGAGGACAAGAAGCTCCACGACATCGTGCAGAACACTCTGAAGGAGACTGCCCACCTCATCTGCACCAAGCACTCTCACATCTCGAAGCAAGAGCAGGAGAAGTACGTGCAGCAAATCGTCACTCGCATTAGCAACCCGGTCCTGAAGGACAATGTCGAGCGTGTCGGCCGTGCCCCACTTCGCAAGCTCTCTCGCAAGGAGCGCTTCATTGGACCAGCGGCCCACCTCGCTGAGCAGGGCGATGCTGTCGACAACCTTCTCGGAGGCATCGAGCAGGCGCTTCGCTTCCAGAACGTCGAGGGCGACGAGGAGTCGGTGGAATTGGCGAAGATTTTGAAGGAGAACGATGCCAAGACTGCCACTCAGAAGATTACTGGTCTCGAGGAAAGCCACCCTCTCTTTGCCAAGGTGCAGGAGAAGGTCGCTCTTGTGCAGGGTGCGTGAAGGTGGGCGTCAACAATCGACTCCGCGACAGAGGAGGGAGTAGAGCATCTGCATGGAAAGCCATCATGCTAGAGTGGCTTCGATAGAAATGAGTCATGATTAATGAAGGCAAAACAAAAGCGTAGATTCTATAGCACTGGTTGCTAGTGGAATGAATGATTGAAAGTGCCTTCCTGCTGAGCTCACAGAGGGGCGTGTTCATGAGTGTTGACGATGTCGATATGGCGACTACTGTGCTCGCCGTTGTGGAAGAGTGGTGAAGTCGATTGTAATAGTGATGCAGTATAGTTGGGGGGAAAAGAGACAGACGGTGACGTGCCCACACTGACACTCGCCTCGGCTACCTGCCTGCCTGCCCGCCTGCCTGCCTACGTGTGTACTTTGTACCTAGCAGCCGCAGAGCTAAGCAGCATGCCAGCAGCATTGCTATCATAAGCACATCTTGCGCGAAACAGTCTCGACGACCACGACGCTGATCCCGATCCCGGAATCTTCAGTCATCATTCGGCGACGGCGACGGCGACGGCGACGGCGACTTGCTATTGTCGGCCCTCGCCAGCTGCACCAGGACGCTGCTCCCGATTGCAGCGCCGCCGAGCACAAGCATGGCGATTGATCAACATATTCCGTAGGACGTCACCAGCCGGGCCACTATCATACCTCTACAAGCATCCCGAAAGCAGCGCTGACCGTGTGTGCGCGTACAGATATCCCGAGACGCACGACCTCGCGCGATCAGAGAAAGCCTTCTATCCCGTCCAAATACCTGTGTCGTGAGTTTCTCGCCTCACTCTCACTTCCGCTCCGCATGTGACACCAGGCCAGCGAGGCGAGCAGGGCAAGCAAGGCACTCGTTGATACACTGGCTAATGCGCAGCGCACAACAGACATTGGCAGTTGCGGCATTACATCTCCACCCCCGAGCAAGACCACCTCTACTATGCCAGCGGCAACGAAATCTACTGCCTGAACACGGCCACCAAGAAGCGCAAGCACGTGGCCACACTGCCCTTCGAAGCACGATGTACCGCCTCGGGCTACGGCTATGTCTGCGTGGGCGGCGAGGATGAGGGTCACTTCGCAGCAATCAAGCTGGACGGAAGTGGCAGTGGCCCGAGAACGAGAACGTTGCATATCGACTCTGCGCTGCCCTTGGGAAGCTTCGGACCCGGCGTGCGGAGGAGAGCACCGACTGTGAAGGTGGAGAGGATTGGCGAGGAAATAGTAAACTCCATCTCCATCCACCGCATACAGGACGAAGACGCGCATCTCGACGACATTGTGGCAGTCCTTACAAACAATGACCGAACAGTGCGCATCTACAGCCTTCCCCAGGGCCACGAGACCAAATGCGTCGACTTACCCTTTGCCATCAACCACGCCACCATATCGCCGGATGGACAACTACTGGTCGCTGTTGGCGACTACAACCAGGCCTACTTCTACCGCCGAGAAATATTCGACACGCCGCCGCAAATACCCAAACCACACAACCGACTCACCAGCTCGAGCGTGAGATGGGAGAGATTGTGCAAGGTCACCTTGCACGCGCAGCCCGAGACGACTGTCGGCTACTTTACCACAGCCTGGTCGCCAAGCGGGTCACTTGTGGCAGTGGGCAGCGAAGGGGGCTACATCACCGTGATGGACACTGACATACTGAACGACTCTGCTTGCGATAGTGAGAATCGGGATGAGGCCATCGTGGCTGTTGTGCCTGGTTCGCGAGCCGACTTTCCCAGCCCGCATCCTGGTGCAATACGAAGCATGATGTTCAGTCCCGATCCTTGGGATCTGCTGGTCTGGGCGGAAGATCAAGGGCGAATATGCATTGGCGATATGAGAACAGGCTTGAAGAGCAGGCAAATCATACCTCTCGAGACGAAAGAAGAAACGTTGAATAAGATCACGTTCGACGACCTACCGCTTGAGGACAGTGATCCCGCACTGTCATACCCTCCCTCCGTGATACCACATCTCGACGATCTCGAGGCAGATCTGATCAGGCGATATCGCATGAGTCCCGACAATGCCAGCGCCGTCAACTTTGCTACGGAATACATCGAAGCTCGACGGGCGCACAGGGCGGCAAGACAAGAGTTGGCGAACAGGACGCAAGCTGACCCGGGCGGCTTGACAGCAAGAGAACAACAAATACTAGACACACTACGGACATCACGACAACGAGAAGAAGCCCGGGCAGGCGGACAGATACCACGATCTGTCAACTATACAACGCCTGACATATTCACATCAGGCCCACGGGCCCCATCCTCCACATTGCCAGCCGCGCAATCTGATTCTGCAAGACCCATTAGCGAAATTCTCAGCTCTGTGCAAGACTCGTTTCCGGAGCTGAGTAGAACTCACGCGGCTAGTCCCGGGTCTCGCAATGCCTCATTAGATGCATTACCGTCACTTCATGCGCTGCAAGAAGGTGTTTGGGAATCTGCCGCCAGGTCTGGCCTAAGTAGGTTGACCGAAAGCCCATCACGCTTGCCTAGAAGGCGACAGTCGGTCATACTTAGTCCACCTTCATCGAATGGCGGGGCTTCCGCACCGCCCAGTGCGCCACGGCGTGATCAGCCTTCGACGCGGGAAGAGGAGGCTGGCGACGTGAACCCTTGGAGCATCGTTGAAGAACAAATGTCTGCTACAGCCAGAGGTCCACTGTTTGAAGGCGCCGCTCGAGCCCAAGCCGCACCTCCCGTCCCCGCCCCCGCCGAGCGAGAACGGGACCGCCGCGAACGCATCGCAGACAGCCTTCAACAAGGGCTCGAAGAGGGCCGGCGAATCGCAACCGCTCAGGCCAGGGTTAGGGAACGATGGAGCCGATCGCGGTTGGGCGGTGCCAATGGCGTTACTATGGCCGATGCCAGACGACTCGCGGCTTTTCCTGAAGGATATGATGCTCTTCTCAGAAGAACGCAGATGCGAGGATACAGTGGCAGAGAGGTCGGCGTAAGGACCGCGGGGCTAGCCATGAGTCCTGATGGAAGGACGCTCTGGGCGGCTTGTGAAGAGGGCATTTTCGAGATTGATGTTAGGATTAAGGGAAGGATGTTTTTGCCGAGCTGTGAATTGAGATGAGTAAGGACGGCATGATGCATTTCAGCGTGCCCGAACGAAAAGCTTTCTGCGCTCACGAACGAATGAGTGTGGACGATGATGAATAGCATGCATGATACCAATACGAAGAGAGCAAGTGAGCACCTTTTTGTTCAAGCCTTTCCGCCATGTGTGCGCCACAGGTGTACACATATGGCTACGGAAAGGCCTCCAAGCTCAGATTGTGTCACGGACTGAGTCGTGCTCGGACCAGAATGGTCTTCTCAGAAATGCCGCTGCGCAAGCCCTTGATGGTCCAGATGCAGATGACTTGAGTATCGCTGTCGGAAAGCTTCTCAGTTGCTGACGCAGTCTATATAGGTTCTTGCGGAATTCGAAGCATATATATATATACATGTACCGACAATGCTGAGATTCGCCCACAAGACTACGATAAGTATAACACTTTCGCAAAGTCATTCGAATACCGTTGGTAGCAGCTCCTACAAGCCTTGACAGATCAAGACTATTATACAGTCCCTGGCGATCTTCGGCGCAAAGGCTCTCCGTATCGAATTTTTTACTTCCGAACATCGATCTAGTTATGCCGGAGATTGATTGTATACCGCGAGAAGATCTAATGCAATTTTCACGGAGAAAATAATGAAAAAAAAATCCGCTTCAGCTTAAGGTATTCCCGTGGAAGAATTCAACAGCATTCCCTGTCGGTAGTAAGCCTCACAAACTCCAAGAAAAACCACCCTTAGATCTTGTCAGCATGCAAACAGAGTGATCGACTTGACGATAGACACGACTAGATATCAGCCACTGTGAGTCTCCTCGTCCTGGTCGGTCGTGCATGAGTGATCATGCCTACTAGAAACGGCTGTAGTCAATTTTAAAGGTCGTTCATACATGTGCTAAACACTAACCACGCTGTCTAGCCCACTTTCTTCATCGCAATAATGCTCAAAGCATAGAAACACGCAGTCGTATTCTCACGAACAATCATCTCCAGCCGCTCCTTGCACCTAACCATTCAGGTAATTCCTAATAGCACCCTGTAGCTTCACGGCACCCTCACCAAGCATGCTCGTCAAGTTCTCAATATCGTCACCAGCCTGCACCCCAAATTTGCGGACGAAGTCTTTCGCAGCGCCTTCCAGATCCCCGTAGTCCCCTTGACCGGGTTCGTCGTCTTCGGGTCGTCCGAAATAGGCGTTCGAAGAGATCGATGTGGCGCCTTCAAATCCTTGGAGACGTTGCTTGGCTTCGCCTTGAGCGTTGGCGTCGAAGGTGCCGCGGCCGAAGAATTCGTCGGAGGATATGCCTTTCTGTGTTCCGAATTTCTCTCGTGCAAATCGTTCAGAGTCGTCTAGAATTGTGGTCAATATCGGGTTCATCGTGCAAGAGTGTGAAATGCGGTCCTTACCTTGAACAGGAGCAGCTCTGCTCGTGCTTCCAAAGCCCATTGCCTTAGGAGCGGCAGCCGATGCCTTTGCACCGCCAACTTGTCCAAAACCGAGCCTCCGTACACCCATGCCCAGTCTCTCCATCTCACTGTCGCTCCTCTCACGTGGCTTGGCTGTGGTACCAAAGCTGCCCGCCCGGCCGTGGCTCACAGGCGTTGGCTGATGAATGGTAGTGGCAGCAGTAGAAGGCTGTGCGGCATTGATTTGTTTTTCTGACGGTGTCTCCTCATCAGGATCGTATCCCAGTCGTGCTTTCCGTTCCTCCTCTTCTCGGGCCTTCTTCTCCGCCTCGTCAAAGTCCAATGCACTGGCATCGACCTTCTTTGCGCCGAGTTTGGTCTTCTTCGCTCCGAGGATGTTAGCTTTGGGTTTGCTGGCGACGGGGGTCTTTCGAACAGCGGTGGAGGAGACGGCACGTGAAGCAACGGGAGCAGCAGGAGCGCCGTCCTCGGCGAGCTTCAGAGGTGATTTGGGTCGGACTGTGCCGTTGCCGTTCTGGTTGGCATTCAGAAATGGCGAGGCAGTTCGGCCAATGCTGGCAGGCGTACCGGTGCGTGAAGGGGGGTTGGAGGGTCTCTTGATCGCCGGCTTGTCCCAGCTCGAGAAGAAGTCGTCTGCAGGTTCACCCGCAGGTGTGTTGGTGCCGCTGTTTGCTTCTTCCGGCGTATCCTCAACCACCACGCCATCAGGGTTCTTCTTAATATCCTGCTCCACTCTTCGGGCCAGCTCCTCCTTGTACTTGTTTGCCGCATTGCTTGTATATTTGGTCTTTGGATCTTTACTGTTCAAAGCCGCGCTGCCGCCATGTGATTGGAAATACTTGGTCGCGCTCTCATTTCCACCACACTTCATGCGTCGCAACTGATCCCATTGCCACTGGTCGAGGTTGGTCGATCTGACGAAGGAGATGTGCACTCCCAGGTTTCGGTGATGCGCTGAACAGTCGAGGCAGAGGTAGATACCAAACGGGACAGACGACCAGGTTGGATTCTTGCCGCCGCAGTCAAAGCAGATCTTGTTTGCATCTCGTCGCTTCAGTTTCTCGAATATCCGCTGCGACTCGGGTTTAGGTGCCAACGCCATTGTGGATGTCCAACCGCAAGTGGCGCTGGATGAAAGTCTCGCAGAGCTCGCTGTATGTGGTCGTATTCCTCAAAGGATTAGTGGAGGGACGAATCTGGACTGCGAGGGTATACAGAGATATTCTTGTCCTCAGCAGAGGATGAGAATTCATGAAGGTTGATCAAGTCCCTGACAGCTGTCACCTCAGGCAACTGTAAAAGTGGGGCATTCGCACGTGAAAGGCGTTTCAAGAGCCATTAATCGAAAGACCGAGGCCCAGGGAACAAAAGCTGGTGCCAGTATTCTATTCATAAAATTAAAATATACAGACATTTCCTCTACCACCCAGGCATCGTCGCTCAAATGCTCCAGAAATTTACAACTTCGACTTTCCATCTCCAACCAGCTCCGCACCTGCACCAGATATCGCTGGCTTGCCAGTTTCCTTCACCTTGGTCTGGAAGACAACGGTATTGCCATCCTTCCACATCTCCGTTACAAGAGTCTGTCCAGGAAGAACTGTGCCCGCAAATAGCACCTTGATGTTCTTGAAAGGACCAAAGGTCTGCAGGATGTGCTTTCCGGAGACACCGAACGAGCAGAGACCATGCAAGATTGGGACATCGAAGCCTCCGACCTTTGCAAAGTCTGGGTCTATGTGAAGAGGGTTTCTGTCGCCCGATAGTCTGTAGATAGCAGCAAGATCTTCGCTCGTCTTCTCTTCGACAACGGCATCTGGCTTGCGCTTGGGTGGAGTATGGACCTTGCTTGCAGCGCCACGGTCTTTGCCTTGCTTAGAGCCGCCGAAACCACCCGAACCTCGCAGGAAGGCAGTCGACTCGTTGTAGAAGATCTCCTTGCCCGTGTTCTTGTCCTTGGTGATACTACCTTGCACAACGACTGCAGACTTGCCCTTATCTTGCACCTCAACAAGTGTTGGGTAGGCAACCAGTGTGGCTTCTGTGGGGATTGGGAAGGATCGGATTTCTAGGTACTGCTCACCATGGAGCACCATGTTAGGTGAAAAGTTAGGTACGATGTCAGCCATTGAGTATGGTGCGTCAGCGTTGAAGGGTGGGATGACACCAAATGTTGGAAGGACTTGGAAGTCGTCGTGTCCTTCGAAGACGAGTGGGAGGTCGGTGCGCTTGGCGCCGACGCCCAGGTCTGCATACCACATTAGCGTCGCTTCGTCGTCCCCAATGAAAGGATACTCACTGTAGAGGATGCAGTCTCGTTCATCATAGACGAACTCCGTTCCGTCGGCCTGTGCCTTCTTAGCCGATTCGATCTTGGCAAGATAGTCGTCTTCGCCAGAGGACTCATTCCCACCTTTATTGGCCCGGTTCTCGAAGTTGCCCATGATCTTGTCATTTGCAGCAGACACGTCCGATGGGTTGTCAGCTCGCCCATCATCAAAGTTGGCAATCTTTGACTCCCAGACTTCCTTTACTGCCTCAGGGGTAAGTGTCACGTCAACGGGGAATTGTGCGCCTCCACTTCTCTGCCATCTGGTCTCACCAGCCCAGCCAGAACCGCTCTCGAATAGGCGACCAGTTGGCTCGTTTGGCATCTTGTCTGAAATCATAATGAGAACGACAGGGACGACATAGTCTGGCTTAAACGCCTGCACCATCTCCTCAGGCATGATCGAGCGAGTCATGTTGGTTCCCGCGTTCGGTGCGATGGTGTTGACGAAAATGTTGTACTTCTTGCCCTCACGAGCAAGAGCCCGGGAGAAGCCAAGAATTCCACACTTCGCGGCAGCATAGTTAGCCTGACCGAAGTTGCCGTAGATGCCGGATGTGGAGGTTGTGTTTACGATGCGGCCATACTTCTGCTTAAGCATGTAGGGCCAGGCAGCCTTCGAAGCCTTGTAGGTGCCGCGAAGATGGACGTCCAAGACTTGCTGGAACATCTTGTCCTCCATGTTGTGGAAGGCCTTGTCGCGCAGGATACCTGCGTTGTTGATGAGGATGTCTATTCTGCCGTAGTTGTCGATGGCAGCAGCAACGACCTTCTCACCATCCTCAGCACTGCAGCGCACGCCGACGGCCTTGCCACCAAGCTTTTGAATCTCCTGAACAACTGGCTCTGGATCTGCGAGGTCGTTGACCACAACTGTAGCGCCATACTTGGCCAATTGCAAGCAGTAAGCGCGTCCGAGACCAGCACCGCCGCCAGTGACGACTGCTACCTTGCCCTTGAAGTCGAGTTCTGGAGCCTTAGGATTTGGTGGAAGCTTATTGGCCTCCTCGAGGAGAGTTACGAAGTCATTCGGGCCAGTTGGGTGTTGTGGCTCGCTAAAGTCCTCAACATCCTTCCACTTGGAGAGGAGAGCGCCCGGGGTAAAAGAATGGTCGGCCTTGAGAAGAGCGCCCTTTGATCGTTCCCATCGGTACTTGGAGACGTGCCCACCACCAATCTCGAAGATGCCTCCGCTTTCCGAGGTGTTTGAGGAATGGGTAAGAACAGCAACAACTGGCACAACCCACTCGGGCTTAAGGTTGTCCAAGACCTCCTTTGGCATCACAGTAGCTGTCAATCGAGAGGCAGCAATTGGCGCGATAGTGTTGCAGAGAATGTTGTACTTAGCACCCTCCTTTGCCAGAGTCTCGGTGAAACCAACCTGTGAAAGCTTGGCAGCAGAGTAATTGCATTGTCCGAAGCTTCCGAAAAGTCCAGCAGCAGAAGCAGTGCTGATTACTCTTCCGTATTTTTGTTTTCTGAAGTATGGCCATGCAGCTCTTGCACACTTGTATGCACCTACTACGTGCACCTTCATGATCAGGTCCCAGTCCTCATCTTTCATGTTCTTGAAGCTGATATCCCGGAGAATTCCAGCATTGTTGATCAGGACATCGATGCGACCGAAGTTGTCAATGGCTGTCTTGATGATTCGCTCGCCGTTCTCCACGGAGTCGTAGTTTGCTACGGCCTTACCGCCGGCTTGTTTGATCTCTTGCACGACCTTCTCTGCCATCTACACGAATCTGTCAGACCCCGAGCACTTAACTCCGAACTTGTTTGTCTCACTGTTTGGCTTCCTCCCTCGCCCTTGAAGCTTCCTCCGAGGTCGTTGACGACCACATTGGCTCCTCTGCTACCGAAGAAGACGGCATATGCTCTTCCTAGTCCACCTCCCGCACCAGTAATCACGACGGTCTGGCCGTCCCATCTGAGCTGGTCGCTGCCCATGTTGGCGGTATGTTGCAGAAAGAATGTGATATTAGGTATTGTGCGATTCGAAGTCGTGTGGAGAAGGAGAAAAAAGAAATGACAGTTGGGCGTGGCTGGAGCAGTATAAACTGGAGGCTGTGATCACATCAAAGCCTACAGACCTCGGCTCAGTATCGAAGCCGATCCTGAAACGCGGCAAGAGTAGACCCACATTATTCGTGGAGCGAGTGAGGTGTGGGATGAGTGGCTTTCCGGTCCGAGTGCGCCATCACATGTCAATCCACCGTGGCTGTCTGAGCCAGAAATGCCGGTCGAGCACTCGTCATTGTCTCAAAACAGCGAATTGCCGACAACTGAGCCTCGCTCCATCTCGGGGTGCTAGGAGTGGGTGACGGCGTCAACCGGGACGAGTCGAAGAGCATAACGCTTCATCTGGCAGAGCTTTCCGAAGCAGCAATTCCGATACGGCCAACACGATCCGGTCTCTGTGTCTACAACTTTTGCCATCTCTTTCATGTGCAGCACACAGAAGCGTGGGTCGGTGGTCAGCTGTCGTCACGAGGACCAGACGGCCACATGCAATATTGCCGACCTACAGAAAAACGCCTATTCGTTTAGCCGTTTCACATGTCAAAAGCCAGAAGCTTGACGCGATGTGAAAGGATGCACACGTGAGCTTGGGCGGCAGCAGGATGCCTGAGATTATGGACGACAAGTCCGAGCACTGCATACCTTTCATTCTTGATCGTCTGAGGTTGCACAAGGAGGAGCACGAGAGGAAGGGACAGAAAGTCGCGCCATTCTTCCTCGGACTGAATGGTGTTCAAGGTGCGGGCAAGACGACTTTGGTAGGTGAGCGTGGCTTCTCTCGCATTTCGACTCACCACATGTGCCTAAAGTTTGCAAGAGAGCTGCACACTGATTTCTCCAGGTCGAAACTCTCAGCAAGACACTCTCCTCACCACCACACAACCTACCTACCCTAGTGCTCTCTATAGACGACCTATACCTGCCTCACGACCAGCAGGAAGAACTAGCGAGATCCCACGCGAGCAACCCCCTTGTCCAGCATCGGGGTGTCCCGGCAACACACGATGTCAAGGCCGGCGTAGAGCTCTTCGAAGCTCTGTCCAGCCGTACACCCGATGTCAAAGTCCCAAGCTACGACAAGAGTCAGTACAGCGGCGCTGGAGATCGCAGGCCCCAAAGCGAATGGCATATTGTCAATGCGACAGGGCAGAAGCCGGTAGAGGTCATAGTGTTCGAGGGATGGTGCGTTGGCTTTCGCGCGCTGAGTGATGCGCAAGTAGAGAGCAAGTGGAAAGCAGCAAAGGCTGAGGCTGAGATGGGAGACGGCAGCTACAAAGGCCGCCTGGGTAAGGTTAAGTTGGAGGATGCTCTGTTCGTCAATAGCAGGCTACGAGAGTACGATGCTTTCACGGACAGATTTGGAGCTTTCATACACATGTGAGTCGCTTGACCTGCATTGCCGACTTCATCTGACAGGCATAGTGATGCTGAAGACACGTTCTACGTGTACCACTGGCGTGAGGAGCAAGAGGCCGCTATGAGAGCTTCGAAGGGTACTGGCATGTCGCAGGAGCAAGTCATCAACTTCGTAAACGGCTGTGAGTTACTGGTACCTTCAGCATCACGTCTTTCGATCTTGCTAATGCTTTGCTCAGACTATCCATGCTATGAGCTGTACACGGATGCATTGCGGAATGGCATATTCTCTTCTGAACAGGGCAAACAGCTGCGCTTGGTGGTTGGAAGGGACAGACGTGTGAAGAAAGTGTATAGGATATAGCTCGAATCTGCCGAAGTCTCCGTCTGCGTAAACCAAGAGATGTCTCTACGAATATCATCATATGTGTGAATCTGAGTAGAGATCCGCGCGAGCGAGATGGAAACTGCCGGCCAAGTCCCCGAAGTCGCGATCACGCGATCACGACATGGCTGTCCCGCCCCCCGCCTCCACGAATTTCCGACTCATCCCTCGTAGAGAAGTGAACAAATCCATCTACAACACCGCCCAACATTCCTCACGGGTAATATCAGCGTGTAGAGGTCTCTAGTCCTCTATAAAAACTACCACCACTCTCTACCACCAAGATGGCTTCGCAGCACGTCGCCAATGGCAATGGCAATGGCAATGGCAATGGCAATGGCAATGGCATTGGCATTGGCATTGGAAAAGCCATGCAGCACCTCGACATCGACGGACACGAACTGCCCCCTTCGCCGGCACCTTCTTCGCCCTCCAACGGCCGCAGGTACAATCTTGCCACCGAGCTCGTGTACACCGAGAGCGGCGATCAGTATGGCTCTAGCAGCATGCCCATCTACCAGACGGCGACGTTCAAAGGTCTGCCCGGCCAAGAGTACGATTACACTCGTAGCGGCAACCCAACGAGATCGCATCTAGAGCGGCATATGGCGAAGATCATGGGCGCCAACAGGGCGCTGGTCGCTGGCTCTGGTATGGGAGCCCTCGACATCATCACCAGGCTGCTGAAGACTGGCGACGAGGTCGTTACTGGCGATGATCTGTACGGCGGAACAAACAGACTTCTCACCTACCTGAAAAGGAACCAGGGAATCGTGGTGCACCACGTTGACACCACGAAAGTGGATGTCGTCAAGGCTGCGATTACGGAGAAGACTGCGATGGTTCTGCTGGAGTCGCCCACCAACCCTTTGATCAAAATTTGCGACATCAACGCCATCTCAACCGCAGCGCACGATGTCAGCTCTAAAATCATTGTCGCGGTGGACAACACCATGCTCTCGCCATACCTTCAGAACCCGCTCGATCTGGGCGCAGACGTTGTCTATGAGTCGGGCACAAAGTACCTCTCCGGTCACCACGATGTCATGGCTGGAGTAATTGGAGTGAACGACGCGAAGCTGGGCGATGACCTGTACTTCATGATCAACAGCACTGGCTGTGGCCTGGCGCCATTCGACAGCTGGCTGCTCCTTCGTGGCGTCAAGACTCTTGCCGTCCGTATGGACAAGCAGCAGTCAAATGCCACGGCAATCGCAGCGTATCTTGAGAACCACGGCTTCAAGGTGCGCTATCCTGGCCTGCGATCGCACCCACAGTATGCGCTTCATTGGAGCCAGGCACGCGGCGCAGGCGCCGTCTTGTCTTTCGAAACTGGTTCTGTTGAGCTGTCAGAGCGTATTGTAGAGAGCACCAAGCTCTTTGGAATCAGCGTCTCGTTCGGCTGCGTCAACTCGCTCATCTCCATGCCTTGCCGCATGAGCCACGCAAGCATTGATCCAGCAACGAGAAAGGAGCGAGCATTGCCAGAGGATATCATTCGGTTGTGCATTGGTATCGAAGATTTGGAGGACTTGCGTGATGACCTGACGCAGGCTCTCGTTAGAGCAGGAGCTGTCAAGCTGACAGCCGACAGCTTTCGAGCGCTTAACGCACAAGAGGTCGAGGGTGAGAGCGGTATGAGCATTGAGCACACAGGTGGTGGATGAGGCATGAGCATCTCACGAACGGCACTATGTAGTGCTTGCAGCCTGGTCGCTGCCAGCACATCAACACGACATTGCGAGACGTCACTCTCGATCAGGTGAACATGGCGATATCCCCGTTTCGAGGGCGCATCGCGATTGGTATGTGGTTGAAAGGGCGGAATAGAGGTAGCATGGATGTCGCATCGTCGATACCTAACGACAAATACAGATGTTGGATGTAGAGCACAAGAGACGTGTTTTTATGGTTTCAACGGCGAAGTGCCGGCCATTCGTGCAATACATGCTCCCACAGTCGTTCTCCAATGGTTCACGTCCGTTCCAAGGGTGCCATTCGCTACACGCCGCCAGATCGACGAGCTGTCGCGCGTGGCCAGTGATAGTTCAAGTGGCCGCACGGCGCATTTTGTCCAATGCTTCGAGTGCTTGGCTGCAAGGAAGTGCAGCTTGGTGTCAAGACAGAAGTAGTCAACACTGGGTATCAAGACTCAAGAGCACAACAACGAGCATTCGCATTCGCATTCGCGCAGAAGAAGGGCAGGGACAGCATGAGCATGGCGAAGAGGTGTCGGGAGAAAGATGAGCGTGCCGTCAACGTGCGCCCAGCAGAGACTGTTAGTTGTGGGCGGAGAGCTGGCGAGGCATGCTCCAAGCCTCCAACCACGTTGTTCACACACTCGGCCAATTACTGGTCAGTCGGCATGTTGCACCACGATCGTGCAGCTCAGGAACGTTCGAACGTTCATGTCCTTGCAGCATCGGGTCGTGCCCTGCGGAGCATTTCATGAGCGTCAATGGTTCGAGGAAAGGGCCGCAGCATATAGATAGCCAAGAGTAAGTGTCTGGCCGACAGTTTCGTGTGCATCACATCGCAGAAGCATCTACAAGAATCGGAGAAAGACTTGATAATCCTCCGGAATATCTTCCACACCTATTCCAGACCTAGTCGTGTTTGAGATAGCCAGGCCATAGAAATAAGAGGCTATCTGGCATTTCCCCAGCAACCAAGTGTATTATTCCTTCACACCAAGACCACATTTCCTGCGAGCAGTTTCCTGCGAGCAGGCGCACCGAGAAGGAACAGCCGCACACGGCGAACTTCACAATCACCTGTTTGACCTTTTCGACAGCTCGACAACCCAATCGCACATGATATCATGCCTGCATCAGAAGCAACCAAACGCCGCAGGCAAACCGTGCCGAAGCTCAAGGAAAGTTGCGACTGCTGCGCTTCTGCCAAAGTCAGGTGTTCGCGAGAACAACCATCCTGCTTGAGATGCCGACAACGAGGCTTCAACTGCGAGTACAGCATCTCAAGACGAGCCGGGCGACAGACAAGGACCGTCAGCAGCGACACGTCAAGCCCACGACAGACCAGCAGCTCATCAGCATCATCATATACTGGCTCGCCGCTCACATCACCCATGCTTCCAACCTACTCACACGCGCAGAGACACAACACAAGCGACTCATCCGACGCATCATCATACTTTTCCACACCACAGCTCGGAGCACCCATCGTGCCACAAATGCTCTCATACGGGAGCAACATCGAAGCCCAGACGCTTCAAGCATGGGCCGATGGTCCGACTTCAGCGTTTATGGACAGCCCTACCAGCGTAAGCTCGGAATGGGGCCACTTGCGCAACTCTTTTGCCTTTCCCACCACCACCTCTACCGCCACCAGCACAGAGCCGCAGCACCACTTCGAGCCTTCCAGTCCCATTGGCTCAATCGCAATGTCACCTCGGCAACTCCAAATGGACATCGCCTCGCTACAACAAGAGTCTTACCTCTTCATGGAAACCGAAGCCATCAAAGAAGAACTCAATCTCGCGGCCAACTTTATTGGAACCTTGGAGGAGAGGATCGATAAGGGAATCGGGAATTTCAAGATGCCCGACGATCCGAAAAGTCAATTTGGCGCTTTGCAGAATGATTGTCTTCAGCTTGCCGATTCCAGTCATCTGGTCGCGTATCATTTTACTGCGGTCGATCTGAGGAGGAGGCTGCAGAGTATCAGGAGGGATATCGAGGGTATTGCTGGGTTGAGTTGTTGATCGCGCAAGCAAGTCGGTTCTCATATTGTTCTTAGAATGAAGAAATACACTTCAGGCCCCGCATGGAAAATCCCCAATGATACCCCCCTTATGTATATCGAAAGACTTTCTCTCAAAACATGCACACGGCTTCTATCTCTCACTATATATCCCTTTTTGGAAGGGGGGAACATAACTCGTCCGCTCGGAGGGTTTTTCGTCGGCAAAACTAGGATTGTGGTCTACTTCTCTATCATACAAAATTGTGGTCTACTTCTCTCGTACAGATTCTGTCTGTGCGCACTTGTGCGGACCGGATCGAGCCCACTGGACCACTCAGATGCCATACAGCGGTTCGTCGGAACTTTCAAAAGGGACATGTCTGTTTCAAAACATTCAATGCCGTCTCATCCTCTTTGGACCTCTACTTGGTCGGAGGAACGCCACCACCGGGTCCACCGATTCCCGAATTCTCATTCGCAACACCGCCATCCTCATAAAGAGTACCGGCACTCGTGATTGCATCATCAGCAGTGGGATCAATTCCAAGTGATATCCAAGCCAGCACACCATCCTCAACACTATCACCAAGCAAGACATACTCGACAAACGGATCCATGCCCTCCGTCTCTTCCACCAAAATACCGTCTTCGGCATTGGTGGTCAGTTCTTGCGTGTTTGTGGTGTAAGGCGCAAGGCTCTCGACTTGGTTGATCAGGTCTTGGTCGAAGAAGATTTGGCCCACGTGGGAAGCTTGGGCTGTGAAGTTTCCGTATCCCGCGAGTAAAGTGCCGTTGGTACGGATGACGGTGGAGTTGACGTTGTGAGTCAGGACATGGATGTGAGTTGCTCGTCCGGTGTAATGGCCGGGGAAAATGGATTCGAATTGTGCGACGCCGTTGGCATCAGTTTGCTGAAGACCTCGAAGGAAGGTGTTGGAGATGTTGTCGGTATCGTTTTGGTTGCCGTTTCCCGAGGCCGAGACGCCAGAGTAGACTCCCGTGGAGTTGCAGTGCCAGATGTCCATGAAGACTGCTGGGACGGGTTCGCAGGTGGATGTGTCGACGAGTTGGATGTCGAGGAAGAGCGGGACTCCACCTTGGTCCTCGGACATGTCGGAGCGGATCAGTTCGCCGTCGATGTAGTATGGTCCTTGGGTGACTTCAGGTTGGAGAAGGCAGCTGGAGTCGTCGGCGAAGAGGAGGGTTTCGTCGGAGCCCTTGGTGACGTCGAGGCTTGAGGCGTGGGATTCGTTGACGGAGCTGGAGTAGTCGCGGCGGAAGAGCGGAGTGTTGGTTGAGAGGCCACGCTTGACGCGAGCGTGTCGGGAGAGCTCGCGACGGCGAGCAAGAGAGGCGTCGAGATGACCACGGCGGCGGAGATCGTTGGCGCAAGAGCGTACCGAGCGTGGCTTGGCCTTTTGGAGCCATTGGGCACGTTCAGCGGCTTCTTGCTGGACACTGTGGCCTGGGTGTGCCAGAGCGGCATTGAGGGCCAGCAGGCCAGCTGCCAGGAAAGAAATGACGGGGGCCATTGTGAAGGATGATGTTCAGGGATGGGAGGTTGTGAGTATTGGTGATGCCTAGGGACAATAAATGTGAGAGAGGGTAGG
This sequence comes from Pseudocercospora musae, assembly GCA_001578225.1. NCBI lineage: Eukaryota > Fungi > Ascomycota > Dothideomycetes > Mycosphaerellales > Mycosphaerellaceae > Pseudocercospora > Pseudocercospora musae. The sequence continues at coordinate 22,552 of LFZO01000569.1, forward strand.
GAGGAGGTGGTGGAAGATATACATGCGTCGCCATGATGTGAATCGCAGCCACTATGCTGGAGTGGAAGATGATGATCATGGAAGAGCCGCGTCACTGGATGCCGTGGGCATTCTAGAGGTAGTGGTGATTAGATGGTCGGAGGGTTTCTGTACGCGGGCTGGCCGCTGGCCGCTGAGGTTGGTGTGTCAGTATGTGTTCGCCCACCGGCAGTGGAAGAGGCGATGACAATGTGCCGCTGTTGATTCGACCATACGGCGCAGGGGCTCGCCGGTAGAGATCGGCTCGAAGTCGGCAACGGACTGGTCTGCGTCGTCGCTCCCCGTCGTCAGTGGTAGCATTAGCCGACACCTGCGAGTAGTACTACTGCGCCAATGCGGCATGCCCTGCTACCAACATTGAAGCTCAGCAAGACCACGCGGCGCTTCCTTGGCAATCTTGGCAAAGGCGGCTCAGGTGGGCAGTGACACGCACACGCAACAACGCACACGCACGCACCTCCGTCCATATGATAAGAAGAAATTGCTCGCCGTCGATGCGACGCCAAGAGATGCGACGCCAAGAGATGCGACGCCAAGAGATGCGACGCCAAGAGATGCGACGCCAAGAGATGCGACGCCAAGCCGTTCGGGGGATTGCATCGCTTCCCATTGTCCTGCATTTTACACACGTGTCGTTCGCCATGCCCATATCGATATGTTGTCATTGTCAGCACCATCACGCGAGCTTGGCTTGCTTAACCTGCGCCCTGTGCTTCTTTGACGCTTCCGAGAAGCCCCAGCCCCTCTTCATGTCTGCCGCAATCTTTTCATCGGCTTCCACCTGCGAAGGCATGAGATCCAGAACCTGTTCAGCGAGCTCTCGCGGTAAGCAGACAACGCCGTTCAGATCCGCCATCAGAATATCACCAGCATGAATAGTGGTGTCTTGGTCTTCGCTGTTGAAGCGGACCGGCCCATTCACCTGTAGTACATGCACAAGCTCAGCAAATTCCACTCCCCGTCATCATCTTTGTCAACAACTTGCCTCGCTCACGCGCGCTACTTCTTGCGGCGCAGTCGTGCCAACGTCGCGTGCGAACACCTTCCGCGAATAAATCAGCCATCCATCGCACGTGCTTGCTGCCGAGCTCAAGAACATACTGGGAATTCGAGATCCCGATGTTCTTGAAGATCGCGTAGCCGACCATCGATGATCGTCCCGGCAACTCCGGCATACTGTGCTCTCGTGCTCATGAGCCCGCCGTAGCATGCGTTGATCATTTTGGCCGGTGCAGATACGAAGACAACAGCACCCGGTGGCACAGAATCAAGCTGTCTCTTCTATCAGCAGCACACACATCTTCCGCGTCCACATCAGAGCGCTCATACATAGTGACCTTGCGGCTGCCCTTCATTCTCGCACTTCTTCCGCACGTACTTCACCGTGTACGCAGGGCCAATGATCTTGGTGGCACCTTCTTGTCTCCGGGGAGACCACATAGTAAGACCAGGAAGGAAGCCTCCGTGAGGCACCTTCAACTTGCTGAGGGCATCGGCAACATCGCAGCTATACTTGGCTCGTCAACGGAATGGATATGTGGGGGCAGATGGGGGCCCGCCTTGGGAGGACATGTTACCTTGTGAATCTTTCCAAAGCCTTTACCACATCAGCAGACATTGTCAAGGTTTCAAAGAAAGTGTTTCAGAAGTTGGTGTGACTTGTGCTCATTGATGTTTCCTCGCGCGAGCAGTATGTCTATTATGCTTCAGAGCACATGTTGTTGATGCGCCCCACGTTCAGGCTCTCACGGAGAGTGTGCGAGGACGAGCTCCGGGCGAAGTCGGGAAGTGATTGATCCTACGACCGAGGTTTGGAGCGTTCCAGATCTGCTAAGTATCCGCAACCGGATGAAGCTGCTGCTTCCACTGTGCAACTCCAAGCGACAACAGCCAAGTACGATGACTGAGCATTTTGACCTGGAAAGGTCCACATGGCAGATGCAAGAGATGCCCAAAACTGCCTCGGAGCGCCCGCGAAGGTCAGGAACGAGATCAGTCATCAACGTACGAAGTCAGTCACAGAGTGGCTGGCTGGTCAGAGACAGTGTTGCCACGGCGCGATAATAGGTCGCGTAAACCTTGGTGCTGGACTCTCATAGAACGTAAATAGCTTATATGCTGCTGCTGGCCAGTCTTGCCGGAATGGCACAGATACATCTTGCGCTTCATCTGGCCTCACAGCATGCCATCATACCCATCCAGCCACTCTTCGTTGCCATGGAACTTGACTCCGCGGCAGCTCACTGCTACCTGCGGCGAGGTTGCAGCAGAAACGCATATCTACATCTCTCAAGCCAAGAAATGAGCAAGTAGCGAGCGTTAGCCATCGGGTATTACTATCATTTGCGTTTGGGTTGAGAATGCTAAGACCGGAGTAGCCCTACCAAGATTTTACTAGTAATTTAGCCAAATCGTCCTCTTTCTACGTATTCTTGTCCTAATACTAAATTACTAAGTATATCGATAGTATAGCTATTAAAGATATAATCCAAGGTATTATTCTAGTTATTCTACGCCTTCCTCGCGTTCTACGCTATAGTACTAGGCCGCCTACCCTCCAAGACTACTAGGCTCGTAGTACTATATTTCGAGGATAATCTTAATATTCTAACTATTATCTCGAAGACTAGTACTAGTACTATAACGATATATCGATAGCGGAAGTATTATAATCTATTTAGTAAGGTATATATACCGGATCTAGATCCGCTAGCGTTGCCTAAACTAGGTAAGAAGAAGAAGAAGAAAGTTAAGCGCTATATAAGGAAGATAACGAAGGAAATAGACGACTAGTTACTTAAGTACTTATCTAACCGACTAGACTCGTATTTAGAAGAGATATATATAGTATTATATAACTAATTTAGTATAGAACTATATCCTTCGAGCGTTTAGCGTACGCTTACTAATCGGATAGAATAGACTCGTAAATAAGCTAAGTAGATCGCGAAGGAGCGTAATCTAATAGTAAGAGCCGTATAGTATACTAGGAGCTAGAAATAGCCTATAGATAAGTTAATATTCCTTAACGAGATAGCTTCTAATAAGAAGACTACCTACCGGAAGTATAGTTAGTCTCTAAAGGATATAGATTACTACGATTTCTAGTATACGTAGAGGTAATAACGTACCTTAGTATTACTACCTCTAACGATTAATAGATATCTTAACTATATACTATACGTAGAAGGCGCCGTAGATTAAGTTATATTCGATAACTAGCTAGAGAATAAAGTAATACCTTTAATCGATAGCTAGGAGATAATCTTTGTAATAGATAATATCTCGATCTACTATAGCGATAGAGTCGAAGAGATAATAACGTTAGCTAGCTATAGATTAGAATACTTGCCGCTATATTCGCTAGACCTTAACCCTATAGAATAGACCTTTAACCTACTTAAAAGATAGCTTAAGAAGAATAAGTAGATATAGAAGGACTTTAAATACTTTACTAACTTCCTTAGATAGGCTCTTAAGTATATAGCTAGCCTTAATATAACCGGATTGTTTAGGCATAGTAGATACAATATCGGTAGAGTATATAACTTTAACGCGGAAGCGACGAAGCTAGGCTTAGAGTTCGATAACCTATACCTCTAATTAGTAAAACAATACTACTAGATAACTAAATTATATCCTTTAAGATACGCAATATTATAATAATATTAATACGAAGCTCTACTATTAATTTTATTATAATCCGAGTAGTATAGTAGATACTATCTAATTTCGAAGTTATAGTATAGAACGCTAAGCCCTACGCTAAGCGTAGCGCTCTTACTCTAGTAGAGATCTTAGCGGAGATCTCGAAGGGTAGTAACGATAATTGAGATATATATAACGGAGCGATTAATAAGCTACTTTGTTCGCTATTACTATATAAACCCCTTACTAATCTAAACTAATAAGACTAGCCGTTACTCTATCGTAAATATCGTAATTATCGTTTAAATAGTATTACTTCTCTATCCTCTTAGATAACTTTATCTTCTAAAAGCGCTTTAACGTATCTATTAACTAGCGTCTATAGTCTTTAAAGAAGCCAATTTCTCCTTCTAGTACTTCTTAGAGATACGCATTATCTAATTATAGTCCTATTTCTTAGTAAGGAAGTATAACTCTATCTTCTTAAAGTCCCTAATCTCTTCTAGATTAGACTATTCGTATTACTTAATAGTATACTTAAAGAACTATCGAGTAAGGCTTAAGATTAGCGTTCTAAGTATTACTATAACGTGTACTAGAATAGGAGACTCTTCGACTATAGCGAGAGGTTAAGGTTAAGGTTAAGCGATAGTAGGTTTAGCTAGACCGCTACGAAGGACTAGAAGTAGGCTCGATATAGTCTCTTAGACAATAGCGCCTAGATTAATATTAGAACGGCCTCTTTAAGGAGCTAGTATTTAAGATAGTTCTAGTATCTTTAAATTAGTAAGTATACTAGTAGAAGCCTTTAGTTTACTACTTAGTATCTTGTCTTTGTATTCCTTTATCTTTATAAAAGCTAACTCTAGCGGTTTCTAAAGAGTATAAGGACCTCGATAAGGTAAGGTCTCTTACTAAGCCCTAAGTGTACTAAGCGGCGCGCGCTAGGGGCGTACGCTAGACGTACGTAACTCGTATAGCCTTTTTAACCTAGCGCTCGGCGCAATCCTTTTAGGAGGCACTTATTAGTTCTACCCCTACCGTATTATCGGTTAGGCAAGTATTCTATACGTTACTATATACCTAGCCCCTAATAGTTCTAATAAGTCTATCCTCGTAGCGGCCTATAGAATACTATACGATAAGCGCAAGCGAGCCGACTACGTTAGGTAGTAATACTACGGCGCCTATAGACAACGATCGCTCCTAGGGGGATAAAGAACGTTAGACGACCTTTAGCGAGCGGTAGGCTACGTTAAACGAGCGAATCGTGCGCTCGAAAGCCGAGTAGAAGTTACTTAAACAAGAAGTCTAAGCCTAGGAGCTAGAGCGTAAAAATGCTAGGCTACGTATATAGCGTAACGTAGGATTAGCGCTAGCGGGTACTAGGCGTAGTATAAGCGTCGAGCGGTCTAATTACTAAGTATCGCTAGAGTCCGACTAGGATACTAGTAATTCTAAGAATAGGTCTATAGAGAGTATCTATAGGACCCTATCCTCTCGGCTTAGTCTTAGTATTATACTATCGCGAAGATATAGCGAGGCGCCTACGCTAAGCGTAGTAAGTACGGGTATAGATATTACGATAGGCAAGTCTAGACTAAAAGAGCTAAAATCCTTTAGGGATAATACTATTAAGGAGGTAAGGAGGTTCCTAAGGGAACTAGCCTTAATCTTTGCTTTATTAGGAAATACGTATCGTACTAACTATAGTAAGACGCTATATAGGGTTATATACCT
>LFZO01000057.1:0-183681 GCA_001578225.1 Pseudocercospora musae
ATCTTACGAACGAGGATTTAGAGGCTATAAGCGGCTAAGGCAAGGCTATATAGTAGAACTTAAAGCCGCTATCGGAGGGTTCTACCTCGTTTAGTATACCGTATCTACCTTACGGCGACATTGCTAGTACTACTACTCGGATCCGTATAGATCTAGGCTTCTATTATATTAAAGGAAACAAGGTTAAGGGTTTTAATCTTACCGTTACCTAGGTCGTAGAGGCTTACCGATACCTAATACCTATTACTCGCTAAGGCGGTACAATTCTATACGCGTTCCCTTACGCTATCTAGCTTACTAGCCTTAGGCCTATAGTAGACGCTCTTATAGGTCGCATTCTATAGTCTAATCCCTCTATTCGAGAGGAGCTTAATCTAGTTTTCGCGCTAGACTCTAAGGGCCTTCGGGGCTATATTAAGAAGTAGAACTAGCGCGCCTATAATACGGTTCGCAAGGTACTTATACTTTAAGCTAACCTCGAGCGTAAGTTATATAGCGAGAAGAGCTACTATACCTCGAAGAGCCTCTCCGACCGATAGGAAGACGACGAGGTACTAGGCAAGAGCTATAGCAAGTACGAGCTTCGCTAATTGCCCGCGCTTAAGGTTAGATAGTAATTAGGGGGGATACTACCTAAGAATAGAACTATAAGTAGAACTATCGATAGACCTAGGATTAATAGTCCCTAGGGATACGATTAAAAGTCTATCTAAGATAGCGAGCTAAAGAGCTTACCTATTTGTTTTCTATATATATAATCGTAGTATTGTATCTAGTTAGATATCTAGAAAGGGAGGGATATTAGCTAGTAACTAGGATACACTTAACTACCGAGTTAGGTAGGGGCCTCGATTAGTATATATAGCCCTCTTCCTACTAGGGAGAGACATTATTAACCTTCGTTTAGTATATATTACTAGTTACATTTCATGTGCCTCTACTATAGAGCTCTAATTACTACTATATGCCTCTATAATAACTACGATAGTTAGTCCGCCTAGTATAGCTACCTATAGCCTAATAGGTTATACTACCTATAGTCCCTTCCTATACTACCTAGCCCTTGGGTTTGTATAGGTTTAGGTATTACTTATTAGTAGCTATAACTATTATAAGAACTAATACTAAATCGATAGGCTAACCTTACTAGGGAGGGAATCTATCCTAGAGATAAGGAACTAGAGTAGTAACCTAGGACTAATTATCTTAAAGAGGAGGGAGGAATAACTAAAGAGGAGGTTTTAAGGAGTACTAGAAAGAGAAGGAAATATAAAGGTCGAAGTACTTAGAATACCCTAAAGCCTATAGTCCCTAGAGGAAGTATAGTCCTAGATTTGTCTCCTAGGCTCTAGCTTCCCTAAGGATAATATAATATTAGTTCTAAGGGCTAGGTATCTAATATAAACTATACCTTATACTATATATAAAGTAGTAGCTAGCGAAGGAGAGTACCTATACGCGATACTAGCTACGAACCTAGAGGGGACGATATCGTCGATAGAGCTAAATCTCTCCTATCTAGAGCGTTTCTAAGAGCAAGCGCCTAGGTAAAAGGAGTCTAGCTCTAAGACGACTACTTCTTAGTAGAAAACTAATAGCTACCTATCGAGCCTAGTATAGCTATAACTATTATTGTCTAGTAACTAGGACACACTTGTCTACCTAATTAGGTAGGGGTCTTAATTAGTACATATAGCCCTCTTCCTACTAGGGAGAGATATCATTAACCTTCGTTTAGTATACATTACTAGTTACGTTTCATATGCCTCTACTATAGAGCTCTAATTACTACTAACTACCTCTATAGCTACTACAATAGTTAGTCTACCTAGTATAGCTACCTAAAGCCTAATAGGTTATGCTACCTATAGTCCCCTCCTATACTACCTAGTCCTTAGGTTTGTATAGGTTTAGGTTCTACTTATTAATAGAGCCGAAGGTAGGGCTATCTCTTCTCGATCGCATTAGGCGGTTAGGTTAATAGTAGTCCTTAGGTACGGATAACTACGTACAAGTAGGAGGCGATAAACGACCTATAGCGCTAGTTACGAATAGTGTCTTAGGAGGTCTCGATAGAAGCGATAACTAAGAGCAACCTCCTAGATAAGGGCATCGCCTTAACCCCGAAAAGCTACAAACCCTAGAAACTATTAAGGCTTAGGACCTAGACGGTCGATTACTTTCTAGGACTCGCTCCGGGTTTAGGGGACCCTCTAAAACCCTACTAGTACCGTACGGTAGCGTGCTACCTATTCGATACGATATTATTCCGGTCGACTAGTCTTATTCTACTAACCGATCCCGAGGCATAGCGAGGACTAATTACCCGGACTATGTTTAGACTCGGCTAAAGTCTACGATAGGATAGGTACCTACATCCGCTCCTATATATAAGTATTAGGCTATTAAAGAAAAGGGATCCCGGTTAGGCTAGAGATTGCCGAGGTTCTAATTCGCTAGATCGCTCCTAGCTCGATAGTACTTTAGTCTTCTACTATAACAAAAAGAAGGTACCCCGCGGAAGGAAGTAGGAATAAAGTTACCTATTAATCTTGCTAAGCTATTCGGTAGATATTAGCTCTAGGGTTACTTAGTTAGCCTAAGATCGCAACTCCCGTTTCTAGATATTTTTAGGCTCTACCTTAGCAATTAGGCTAGCTAGGGGAGGGTGAAAAGTCTAATAACCCCTAGGGGGGTTATTAGTACCTACCTATATAAAAACAAAAGCCTATTCTATATAGTAGTACAATAGCATTCCCTATTTATTTTACAAAAAAAGGGAAGCAAGAACGATAAAAGCGTAAAAACAATTCTTTAATTACCTTACTTTACTATATTCGTTTAAATAAGTTCTAGTATTAGGCTAAGCCGAGTATCGATACTTTCTAACGAGGAACCTAAACCTAACCTACTTAACGAACAAATCCGGCGCTCTCCGGTTAAGATAGGCGAACCTATACCTATAGCTAGGCCGAGTAGTAGACGAGTACTAGAACTTAGCCCGGACATAGACTTTAATAGTACTATGTTTACTACCTTTAAGACGCTATAGTAGTAAATAATAGAGTAGTAGAAGGAGTTTACTCGTATTAATAGGCGCTATCTACTAGAGCCTAGTAGTAATTCTAACCCTTAGTTTAAAGGATACAATACTACTACCTATATCGAACGGTACGAAGACAACCTTATCGAGTATAAGCTAAATAATCGGTCCGATGCCGAGAAAATCCGTATATTTATACGAACTACGGATACTAAGCTATATACTATACTTAGAAGTCTCGAGGGCTATCCTAATAACGTCGACAAGTTAGACGTAGACTAGGAGAAGTAGACGTCCTAGTGGGTTGGGTACAACCCGAGAATTTGGGTTCGGGTTCGGTTTCTTGGCAGGAACCGGACGATTGGTGTGGGTTCGGGTACAGAACCCACTACAACCCGGACTCGACAAAAGTTGTCGCAATCTAGCCGGCCTTTTAGTAGCATGTATCGCATGTATTGGTCGTCGCATCGCATCAAATTGCGACCGTAGAAATGTGTAGCCGGCCATGTAGCCGGCCTTTAGTATCAAAAGTGACGTCAGAACCCGAGGAATTTCGGGTTCTTAGCGTTGTACCCGGACAATTGGGTTGGGTTCGGGTTGAAACCCGAACCCAACCCAACCCAACCCACTGGGACGTCTAAGGAGAAGTTTAAGAAGTCCTTCTTACGTAAGTACCGTAAGAACGATAGCTATAGGGTTAAAGGTAGCCGCCTATAGCTTAAGGCTCTATGCGCCTAACTACGTACGGAGGATAATAATCTAAAGGAGTATATTCGTAAGTTCGTTAAAGCGGCGGATACTATTCTAAAGGAAGACCTCGAGAACTCTTAGCGGACCCGACTACTCCTAAAAGGCCTTCTAGGACCTATATCTCAATGTATCTTCTAAAGGTATAAGCTTACTAATAACGATCCGGATAGCTTTCGCGACTTTAAGAAGATCTTAGAGTATGTTAAGCAAGACATTAATAGTTCTACTAACTATAGGAAGTTTATTATTAGCGAGGAAAAGAGGGATATCGATTTAGTCCGCCTTACTTCCAAGCCTACTATCCCTAGTCTAAGGTTCTTGCCTAAATCTTAGTTAGCGCCTCTACCGGTTATTAAGATAGTAATAGTTACTCCGCCGACGTAGGAGGACGAACAATTCAATTAGTTTATCGACAAGTTTCGGGCCCTTAGTATTAACAAGCTAAAGATGTTAGTTACTACTACTAACAAGCTCGGTACGACTTAGAAAGTGTCTAATACTATTAGGGACACCGACGACATTTATCTAGACGTACCTATAGTAGACGTCTTCGCTAGCTAAAGGAGTATAAGAAAGATACATTCTAACCTAGATAGCAAGTATTAGATGTATAGTAGGGTCAATTACATACAAAGCGACTATCTAGTATAGAAGGAGCTTATAGATAGAGGCTACATAAACAAGCAAAACGGTAAGACGTACTATAGCAAGACTAGTAAATAGATACTATACTAATAGGACCTTCGTACTCTAAAACTAGCTATTATTCTACTACTACTAGAGGCTAGGTATAGACCTATCCATTAGGAGGTTCTAGGTAATAGTACCTTCGTAGCTATTACTAAGCGCGAAGGCAAAAGAGTCCGGAAGCTCCTAGATAATAAACGCGCTAAGGACGGGTCTATTCCTACTATAGCTATTAAAGTAGTAGCGATGATATAGAACGACTAGCTAATTGTAGATATGTATAGTCTCTAGATAGAAGAGAGTAGTAATAATACGGATAAAGTTACCGCGATGCCTACTATAACGAGGTTATAGGCTAAGAACCCCTCGAGGCCTAGTACCGCTCCTACTAGTATACCGAACCGGAAGGCTATAGATAAGGTAAAGGAGTAACGAGAGACAGTTACTAAGACTAAGAACCTTATTACTACTTAGTAGAGAGCCTAACGACAAGTTAGCGATACGCCTAGTATTTCGTCTAGTACCTTGCCGGCTACTAATAGCGGCGCTTCTACTACGCTAGGTCTAGAAATCGCTAAAACCTAGGAAGTTGAGATAACTAATAATACTAATAACTCGCCTCCTAGGCCCGCTAACCCTCCGGTATATAATAAGAAGAGGGATACGGACCCGAAGTCGTTTCGGTTCGATAATTATATTAAGAAGTACGGGGTAGGGGATACGACTAGGATATAGAATATCTTCTAGACTTCTTGGTTCCTTAATCTCTAGTCGGGCGTCTCTATAGGGGATCTATTAGCCTATAGTGTCCTAACTAACCTCTTCTAGAAGCGAGTGCCTAATAATCTAGACTTTATACGCGACCTCGTAGTATTCCGGAAAGACAAAGGAAAGGTAACGTATATCGATGTTCGATCGTTAGAACATCTACTATACTTTAAGGAGCTTCCTACGCTAACTATCGAGGACGTTTCTAGCGCTAACGATATGCCTAGCTTAGTCGGTACCTATATAGTTCGATTTACGAGCGCCGCGATAGGACGCGCTCCCTCTTCTAGTATCGAGGAGCTCTATAGTAGACTAGTAGACGTTAACCTATCCGTAGTAACTTAGAAGTTCGCCGTTATCCTAAGTATCTATATCGATATTAAGATTAGTAACCGGAGCTCTTTAGTCCGGGCTATAATTAATAATAGCTCGGAGTCTCTTATTATGCCTTTAGCTCTAGCCTAGTAGCTTCTCTTACTAATTAATAAAGAAGTAGTATTAGGTATAAGAGGGGTTAATAGTACCGTCCCGTTCGTAGGCGCCTACTATAACGTATTAGTAGATGCCTTTAGGATTGTGTTTGTATTTACGTTCTAGATAGTAGCGGACCTAGAAACCCCTATTCTGCTTAGACGGCCCTAGTTACGTATAGTGCGAGGTATCTAGTAGAACTACGATAACGGATCGTAGGAAGGTACTATTACTAACTAGAAAGGGAATAAGATTGTTTTCACTAGCTATGTAGGGAATAATGGCTATAAGTCCTATAAGAAGATTGTTACTACTATCTAGAACCGTTAGTAACGCGTTGCCGGCGTTAATCGCTAGGGAAAAGCCCTAGCGCTACTATAGGGCCGACGGTCTACGCCTTGTTCGCGTACGGCCTAAACTATTCTTGTTCGTTCCGGTTAGAGGGGGAGGAATTACAATTACAAGCTAGTTAGGCTAAGCTACAAGAACTAGAAAAAGAATTAAGGTTACAAGCTAATTAGATACCTACTACCCCTAACGAAGGTAACGACTCTAAGATCGAGGTATTTCGCATATTAGACTAAGACTCGGAGGTATTATTAGTGCCCTATAGCCGATCGGGAGTACCCGCTAATAACCCCTCTAGGGGTCATTATAGTAATGTGTTTAGCGGTATACTAGGGAAGGACTATGAACTACAAATCGAATAGCTCGACGATGAGAGTAACGCCTCGGAGGAGGTATACGCCCTATTCTACTACGCTAACCTCTAGAATAAACGCCTACAAGTTAGGTTACCTCTACCTATAGTTTCTTCGATAGACGTTTTTACTCTATATAAGCGGGTAGCTAACAAGGTTAAACCGGTTAAAGGAAGTGTATATATAACGGATAGATCTAATCCTAGTAGTAACCCGAACTAGAGACAAGATTGCCTAGATCGAGAAGTAGCCCTTCTACCTAGTATAGGGCCCTATAACTAGAAGTATATTACGAAGAAGTTCTCTATAATTGAGAGGGGATTAAGGCTTACTCCTAAACGTCTTACTAATATTCGTACTAGTTTAGAGCTTACGCCGATAGAAAGGTACCTCCTAGAGGAACTTCTATACAATAGGGAAGCGGTTTTAGTATATAACTTTACGTGTCTAGGTCGTATTAATCCTAAGATCGTTCTACTATAGAAGATTAGGACTATTCCCTACGAACTATAGGAACATCTATCCTATAGGATTAATCCGAGTCTATACCTAATTATAGAAGACATAGTACGTAAGCGTATATAGGTAGGTACTCTTGAACTATCGCATGCTTCGTACCGCAATCCGTACTTCCTAGTAGGAAAGAAGTAGGTTCCTAAGAAGGACAAGGAGTATCGTCTAATCAATGTAGCTACGAAGTTCAATACTATAACGATTAGGGACGCCAATCTACTACCGGATACGGACAGTTTCTTAGAAGCCTTTAGGAACTATGTTATCGCTACGCTAATTAATATCTTCTTAGGGTATAACTAGATTACATTAGACATCGCTAGTAGAGACCTTACGAGCTTTAATATACCGCTTAGTCTCGTACAATAGACGACTCTTCCGTAGGGAGCGACTAATTCGGTTACCTAGTTTGTTCGAGCTATAAACTAGGTCCTATTTACTTATATCTCGTATATTACTATACTATTTCTAGATAACATAGGAGTTAAAGGGCTAAAGATAAGGTATAGAGATAAGGAGGTAGAACCTAGTATTCGTCGCTTTGTTCTAGAGTATATCTAGAACCTAGACTAGGTTCTATACGACTTGGAGCGTACATATCTTACGATCTACGGCTCTAAGCTTTAACTCCTTTACTAGAAGATTAATATCGTTAGCTATGTAACCGATGCGAATAGGAGATATCCGGATAGCGCCCGTATTAAGAAGATCGCTAAGTAGCCGATACCTACCTATTAGAAGGACGTACGGATATAGGTCGGGGTAGTTACCTACTTTAGGATCTAGATTAAGGAGTTCTCGATCGTTTGTAAGCCGCTATTTGTACTTCTTCGGAAGGACGCTAAGTTTCGATAGGACGAGGAATATTAGTAGGCCAAGGAGCGGGTTACGAAAGCCTTAATTAGTGCCCTAGCCCTTGTATCTATTAACTATACTAAGGGAGCTAGTACTCTCGTAGTTACTATCGATTCTAGCGGGGATAGTTATAGTAAGGTACTAATATAGTACGATAGAGATAAGTCTTCCGTACGCTACCCGGTACGATACAAGTCTAGTTTATAGAACCCTACCGAGGCGAGGTACGATACTAGCAAGCGGGAATGCCTCGGAGTCTACAAAGTACTAAAGAAGTTCCGCCCTTAGCTATTCGGCGTCTACTTTTAGCTCGAGGTAGATGCGAATACTTTAGTCTACTAGCTTAATCGAGTAGCTTCTAACCTACCTAACTTAGCGATAGCTAGGTAGGTAGTATAGATCTACCTCTTTAACTTCAATACGGTTTATGTTCCTAGGAAGCGATACTCTACTATAGACGCCTTATCTCGCAAGCCTATTATAGATAACGATATCGTAGAGATGTAGGGAGAGGAAGACGTAGACGTAGTAATTAACCGAACGTTCTTTTCGTCCTTCTACGTTAGTACCTATCCGGTTATCGAGGGGGGCGCTACTACTAATATAGACGACGAGGAAGAGGCTAAAGGGGCGGAGTATGCCGACATTCTAGATAGGGAATACTCTAATAACTCCTACTATATCGCCTATTTCCTTACGCATAGTAGAAAAGCTCTAGGAGTATCTAGGAGTTAGTATCGACGCATTATTAGGCAAGTACGTCGTTTCGTAGTTAAGGATAGGCATCTATAGCGATAGTCTATAGTTAATGTACCGCTTTAGAGGGTCATTAATAATACTAAAGCTAGATAGGAGATCTTGTATATCCTTTACGAAGAGACCGGATACCGAGCTATAGAAGGAACCTTTAATCTTCTAAGGAGGCGGTATTAGTAGGATAGAGTCTAGGCTAACGTCTCTAGGCACTATAAGAGTTGTCCTAAGTATGCTTTTCGCAATAGTTACCGCCGGGCTAGTAAGCTTCGGATACTAGCTTAGTAGTCGGTCGGGGAACGCTAGTATATAGATACTATTTATATTAATAATAATAATAGTATACTAGTAGCTCGGGAGGCGCTATCTCGATAGCTAGAGGTATAGCATTTCTATTTCTACTCGAAGAAGATTACTACGGCATATATAGCTAAGTTCCTATAGAAGGAGATCTTTTATAGATAGGGCGCCCCTACTAAGATAGTACTTAATAATACTCCGACTAACTTCGCTAAGGAAGTCTAGGCCCTAATTATTAGCTATAGAGCTAAGACGGTTAAGATATCGCTATACTATCCGGAGTCGAACGCGACGGTCGAAGTAGGACATAAGGCCCTTCTTAATACTATTACTAAGCTTACAAATAGAGGGGATAGGCGAATGCCTATTACTAACTATATATCCGCCGTCCTATAGGCTAATCGTATAACTACTATTCGGATAACCGGTCTTACGCCTATAGAAGTTATAATTAGGCGCGAGGTAGTCCTACCTATTAAACTTACGTATCGTACCTATAGCGTGTTTAATTAGGGTTCTATTAGGGACCGTTCCGACCTACTATACCTACGCGCTAAGGCTCTCGAGGAGATAACTACTACTATCGAAGAAGGCCTCGCTCGCTAGAGGCGCCTTCGTAAGGAGACAAAGTAGTACTTCGACGATACTTAGGGCGTTAACTATACTCCCTTTAAGGAAGGGGATCTTGTACTTATCTTCCGGTCGGAATTAAAGACGAGCTTTTCGTATAAGCTTACTTTCCGCTAGAAGGGACTATATCGAGTTTAGGAAGTGCTCCATAACGGCGTAGCCTACCGACTTTAGGAGTTAGATAGCTCTATACTTAAGTATACGTAGCCGTAGGCAAACCTAAAGAAGTTAGACTTTATAAGGGAACCTACTATACCTCCTTAGACTAATAAGGAAGTCTTAGCGGATATAGAAAATGTCGCTAGAGACCTTAATCCCTTCCGTAAAGATCCAAATGCCGTACTAAATACTAAGCTACTAGAAGGGTTTACGCATCCGTAGATAAGACTTAGTAAGCTATTAGTAATAACTTAAGAAGAAAGGGGCAGGTATGTACGGGTTAGTTTTATTTAACTTAGCTTCGCGTACGACTAATCGGAGCCGGAAGCTAAGACTAATACCGATACTAAGCTAGACTAGATATAGGAACTTGACTATAACTCTAACGATAAGGATAATAACTAGTTTACTAAGGAAGATCCTAAGGTCCTAGAGGTACTAACTAGTAGGAGAGATGTATAACCGGATGTTTAGAGTATCCTTAAAGGAGGTTATTGTTTCTAATTATTCTATTTATAATACTATTATACTACTACGTATATTTCCTTTATTCGTACGTTGCGTTTAGAGTTAGTAGATCTTTAGGGTTTACTTTAGGACTCCGACTTATAATAACCCCTAGGGGGGTAATTAGTAGGAAGCTTTCGGTTACTAAGCTATTCCCTTATCGAGGTTCTACGATATATTAGCTCTACGCTCGTATCTAGTAGCTAGGCGAGGTATATAGAAAGGGAGGCGCTTACGGAAGCCTTACTAGCTAGAGATCCGATCGCTTATTAAGGACCGATACTAGCGTTTAAGGGTAGCTACGCTAGTCGGGTTCCTACCTTCCTATCTAAGAGCGGTAGGAAGCGAGGGACGTCTAATAGAACCGGGTTACGAGTAGCCTTTATAATAGGAGTACGGACTACTTTTATATAGGGAGCTATTAGGCGATCGGTAGATCGGGAGGCAATCTCGCGATCTAATAACCCCTAGGGGGGTAATTAGCGAAAGCGTATTGAGGCGCTCCCTAGAAAGCTAGATTGCGAGACGACAAATAGTAATCTACTAACTTAGTTTACTATTAGACGGGTAGGTAATAGGGACGCTACTATAACTAGGAATATATATAAAGCGCCGAGAAAGTAAAACTTCACTTCCTAAGGTTTCGGGATAGGCTACCCGCGTGCCTATATACATACGACTATTTAAGTATAAATTTGCTAGAACCTCCGAGCAATTATCTATATATACGCGCCTATAGTTATAAGTAAACAACTACCTACGGTCTTTGTTCTAAAGCCCTTATTAACGGGCGCCTATACCTACTTATCTATTCTTCCCTCTCCTAACCGACTAACCTTCTAATATAGCTAAGGAATAGGAACTCGTCCCTACCGACCTAGTACTACCGGCTTCTTCTTCGACTACCTATCGGTTTAGTTAATCTATTACTATTGTTTAGCTAGGCTAGAGCGCTACTTCGCTTAGTATCTTTATAGTTCTAGAGAATAGCGAGCTTGCTTAGGTTACTAATCTTACTAACGCGTTCGAGATTGTAGTAGGCATTACTAACCACTAGGCAAAGATCGAGGCGACTCGATAGCTACTTGCTATCCTCGATAGGGCTAGCGAGAGCCTAGTAGTTACCGTTGCCGTAGGCATAACGGATCTCTACCGAGGACTTAGTAGGACCGTCGACTTTAAAGACCTAGTTCTAGAGGGCAAAGAGCTCTCTAAGGCCTACCTATCGCTTACTATTATCGAGGAGTAGGGTATAAATATCCGCTATCGCCTTAACTATCTAACCGTAACCCTTAAGTATTAGGGAGGTCTAATAGCGCTCCTATAGAGCCTAGTTAACTTCGCTTATAATAGCGCGGAGCGAGCTAAGAACGTTGTAGCCTTCGTTAATAAGAACAAGAACCGTTAGCAAGGTACTAAGCTCGTTAGTAAGACTATAATCTACCGTATATTGTCTACTCCTAAGAAGATAGGTCGGTAGAATCTAAGCCTTACTTTTACTAATAGCGACTTCGACTCGAAGTATTATAAGAAGTATAAGAAGGAAATCGCTACTATTAACTTAGGTAGTTAGGAGGTTATATAACTACTAACTAATAAGGGGTACCGCATTAGTAGCTCTAGGTTTATCGTAGAGGGACTAGCTCGCATTGTACCCTTTATTACTCCGTCCTAGCGCTAGGCAATCCGTTATTAGGCCGAAGTATAGAAGGTAGTAGACGAGGTAGCTATCCGAGAACTTACTACTTAAGAGAGTACTAGGCCGCGTCGTACTACTACTCCGCCGACCTATCTATAGTAAGAATAGGCTACTAAGATAGCTAAACTACGCTAGTAAGAGGAGGAACATAGGTAGGAAGCGTTACGCCTCGAGGCTACGGCAATAGAGGAAGACGCTAAGTCGGCTAGTAGTAGCGATAGGGGCGAAGAGATGGATTTCGAGGTAGAGATTAAGGACGTCTATACCGATTATATAGGCGGATAGTTCGGTCGGTTTATAGCTAAACTAGATACTATAAGCGTTAAGGGCAAGGATGTTAGTTCCTTTGCGGTAGTCTACGATCTAGCTCGACAATTTAAGGACCTATATAATCCTAACGAACTAGAGGATATCTACGCTAAGTACCTAAAGATATACGCTAAGTTCTATAGCCTCCGCCTAATTAACGCGAAGGATAACCTTACTAATTAGCTCTTTCTACTTAGTAAGAACGGTAATATAGAAGAGGAGTTCGAGGCCTTTCGTAGCTCTAATAAGGCTTACTACTTTACTAGTACTCTAGTTACTATAGTACTAGTAGCGCGTCTCGGCTTATACGCCTTTATACTAGTTTAGTCTAACGTACCGACTATGCTAGACTAATTTCTATAAGTAATTGCTCGAGCCTTCGGGCAACCGGAGATTATAGTAGCAATAGCTAAGCAAGGTAGTATAGCGGTTATCGATGTCTTTAATTAGGCTAAGAACCTAAAGGGGAAGGCTAATAGTCTAATAGAGGAGATAGTCGCGGAATTTGCGATATATTACTAGTATCTTCGTAGTTGCCTACTAGAGAAGTAGTCGGGCATTAACCCATTATAGATACATAGTATTAGTAACTAGCTAGTCCGATAGAACCTACCGCTATAGCTCCTTATAGTCGCCCTTCGACCTAATTACGCGTACGAGCTTATCTCTATACTAAAGCCTACTAAGTTCTATTATAAGAGCGATATACCTAAGAAGAGTAACTTGCCTCTAGTAGAGACAATACGCTTAAATAGTAACGTTCTAGAACTAATCGAGGATATCGGCGCTAATCGAATCTATATATCGGTTTCCTTCGGAGCGGAGGATAAGCTTGCCTATACTTAAGGCGTCGACTATATACATAATCCGGAGATTTTCGCTACTTAGGTATAGAAGCTTAAAGCTCGCGGTCTCGTACCCGTAAGCGGCTAAGTAGGAGAACTAACCGACAAGTACCTTACGACTAAAGACTTAGAGGCTATAAGCGATAGAGCTTATAGTAAGGTTATATAGTAGAACTTGAGGCCGCTATTAGAGGGCTCTATCTCGTTTAGTATACTATATCTACCTTATAGTAATATCGCCGGAACGGCTACTCGGATACGCGTCGATCTAGGCTTCTACCGCATTAAGGGAACTAAGGTTAAGGGTTTTAATCTTACTATCGCTTAGGTCGTAGAGGCTTATCGATACTTAACTCCTATTACTCGCTAGGGCGGTACGATTCTATACGCGTTCCCTTACGCTATCTAGCTTACTAGCCTTAGGCCTATAGTAGACGCTCTTATAAGTCGTATTCTATAGTCTAATCCCTCTATTCGAGAGGAGCTTAATTTGGTTTTCGCGCTAGACTCTAAGGGCCTTCGGGGCTATATTAAGGAGTAGAACTAGCGCGCCTACGATGCGGTTCGCGAGGCACTTACGCTTTAAGCTAACCTCGAGCGCAAGTTATATAGCGAGAAGAGCTACTATACCTCGAAGAGCCTCTCCGACCGATAGGAAGACGATAAGGTACTAGGCGAGAACTATAGCAAGTACGAGTTTCGCTAATTGGCTACGTATAGGGACGGTACTACCTATAGGTAGAACTACGAATAGGAGTATCAATAGACCTAGGATTAATAGCCCCTAGGGGTACGATTAAAAGTCTACCTAAGGTAGCGAGCTAAAGAGCTTACCTATTTGTTTTCTACATACATGATCGCGGTATTGTGTCTAGTTAGATACCTAGAAAGGGAGGGATATTATCTAGCAACTAGGACACACTTGTCTACCTAATTAGGCAGGGGTCTTGATTAGTACATATAGCCCTCTTCCTACTAGGGAGAGACATTATTAACCTTCGTTTAGTATACATTACTAGTTACGTTTTATATGCCTCTACTATAGAGCTCTAATTACTACTAACTACCTCTATAGCTACTACAATAGTTAGTCCGCCTAGTATAGCTACCTAAAGCCTAATAGGTTATACTACCTATAGTCCCCTCCTATACTACCTAGTCCTTGGGTTTGTATAGGTTTGGGTTCTACTCATTACTATCTATAAGAACTAATACCGAATCGATAGGCTAACCTTTCTAGGAAGGGAATCTATTCTAGAGATAAGGAACTAGAGTAGTAACCTAGGACTAATTATCCTAAAGAGAAGGGAGGAATAACTAAAGAGGAGGTTTTAAAGACTATTAGAAGGAGAAGGGAATATAGAGGAGAAAGTACTTAGTAAACCCTATAGCCTATAGCCCCTAAAGGAGTATAGCCCTAGATTTGCTCCCTAGGCCCTAGCTTTTACCCTAGGGGCACTAATACTACTTCTAAAGGCTAGGTATCTAATATAAACTACTCCTTATACCGTATATAAGGTAGCCTATAAAGAATACCTAAGTATAGAGGCTAATATAGGAAATCTAATTTCTAGTAGTATAGGTTATATAACTAGATACTAAGTAAGGATAGGGATAGTTTAGGGCTTAGTAGAGAGCTATAGTAGAAGTTAACTAGGAAATAGGAGGAATAATAAGGACCTATATTTAAAGGAGAGGGAGGAAAGGGAGGAAAGGGATAGGGGTACTACCCTATTCCCTAAACTAGATAGCCCTCCTACCTAGTTTAAGAGCTATAAAGGAACAAGTTAATAAAGGATACTAAACTAGAGGAAGTAGACATAATCTAGTCTAGGTAATAGAGATATAGGGAACCTCTTAATGTTTAATAGACTAGTATAACTAAGGGTAGGGCTTAGTATCCCTAATAGTATAATAGAACGTAGAGGTTTTTAACGCTATACAAAACCGGTAGGGGCTTTAAGGAAGTTAGGAAGATAGAGTAAAGGGCTTTTTCCCTCCTAAGGAATACTAGAGATAGCTACTTGTCTAGTAGTTAGAATAGTATAGTAATATAATTACTATCTATCTATATATAAAGTAGTCTATAAAGTATACTAAAGTATAAAGGCTAATATAGGAAATCTAATTTCTAGCGCTATAGGTTATATAACTAGATACTAAGTAAGGATATAGATAGTTCTTAGCTTAGTAGAGAGCTAATATAGAAGTTAACTAGAAGATAGGAGGAAGGATAAGGACCTATATTTATAAAGGAAAGGGAAGAAGGAGAGGAAAGGGATAGGAGTACTACCTTATTCCCTAAACCGGAGGCCCTCCTATCTAGCTTAAAAGCTATAAAGGAACGAGCTAAAGGATACTAAACTAGAGGAAGCAAATACGATCTAATTAGGACGATAGAGATATAGGGAACCTCTTAATATTCAAAAGACTAGTATAACTAAGGATAGGGCTTAGTATCCCTAATAATATAAGGGAGAGTAGAGATTTTTAATACTATACAAAACTAGAAAGGGCTTTAAGGAGGTTAGGAAGGTAGGGTATAGGGCTTTTTCCCTCCTAAAGGAATATATAGAGATAGCTACTTATTCCTAGTCGGAATAGTATAGTAATATAAGAACGTATCTATCTATATCTTAGTACCTAGTTTCGAATCTTCTCTAGTCTTAGGATAGCTCTTTTTCTATATCTAGATAGTCCTTTTAGTACTATCTAGACTTTTGTCCTATATATTATTATAGGCCTTACTATAGCTATATATAGGTATTTTGTCTTCTAGAATAATACTCTCTATATAGATTTATATAGCCTTTAGAGTAAGAGTATCTAGGATATACCTTTCTCTTCTACTCTCTTAATATATAGGCCCTATTATAGCTTTAATTCTATCTATACTTCTAGTAGTCGGAGGAATAGGGCTAGCCTATCCTCGAACTATAGTATATTAACTATAGCCTATATGTTATACCTTGTTCTACTCCTAGTAAAGTAGATTAGCTAGTACTTCTATAGTATAAAGGTAGCCCTATATTTAGCTACCTATTATATATATTTGTTATATACCATCTCTAGCTTTCTATAGTTCCCTTCTATACTTTTCCTATATATAAG
The DNA here is from genome assembly GCA_001578225.1 of Pseudocercospora musae. Lineage (NCBI taxonomy): Eukaryota > Fungi > Ascomycota > Dothideomycetes > Mycosphaerellales > Mycosphaerellaceae > Pseudocercospora > Pseudocercospora musae. The sequence goes on from LFZO01000057.1 coordinate 16,102, forward strand.
AATATTAGAGTTGTCTATAAAGCCTATTACTATAGTTCCCTTTCCTTCTAGGTTAGGAAGGAGGACAGATATAAAGAATAGGAATAGGATTAGTAAGAGGATTAATCCTTATAGTATACTAGTTATCTAGGGCCTTGCCTAGTCTATATATTCTCTAAGTCTAAGGTATATAGTCCTATCCTAAAGGAATAACTAGATATATTGTATAATGTATTATAGATATACTTTTATCCTAATATTATACACTAGTCGTTAATGTAATACATTATCGAATATTCCTAATATATCTAGGTATAGTATTAATACTACTATTATTAGGTCTATTCTCTAGACTATCTAGACCTATTCTATTTTAGCTCTAGGGCTAATATAGTAGATCTTCCTAGTTTTACTCCTATCTAGGATTAAGGGAGGAGGTCCCTTTCTTTAGTCTCTTTACTTATCCTCCTTATAACGATAGCCTCTAGGACCTTTACTAGGGTATTTAGTAGTACTATAGGTCTATATACTCCTAGTTTAGTATATTCTAGCTTCTATAGTTTCTTTAGGATAACTATTATAGAGTATTTAAAGGATTTAGGGTAGTATCTATATTATAGGTATACTATAAAGAACTAGTATAGTAGGGATTTAAGTTCCTATCTATATTCCTTAAGTAGTAGGTTAAGGATCTAGTTAGGTCCTAGGGCTTTCCTATTTAGGAGTCTATTAAGTATCTTCTAGAGTTCTCCTAGTATAACTTCTTCTTCTATCTAGAATAGTGTTAGGTAGGATATACCTTATATATCTTCTAAGTTAGCTCTTCTTAGCTCTAGAAAGAAGTATTAGGCTAGTACTTCTATCTTCCCTTAGTTCTCTACTTACATTACGCTATTCTTATCCCTAATCTCTAGGAATTAGGATAGGGAATTCCTCTAGCCTACCTCTTCCCTAGCCTACCTAGCTAGCTTCTATATCTTCTTTAGGTCCTTAGTAATTTCCTTAACTATAGCTCTTTAGCTTAGATTCCTATCTTTCCTAATCTATTTACTTTTAGCCTATAAGGCTATTAGGTATACTATTAGGTTCTCCTCTATTCTATCCTAGCTCTACTCCCTCTTTAGATATCTTATCTTTTTTACTATTTTACTATACTCCCTTAACTAGGTTATTTTAGTATACTTAGAGGGCTTAGCCTTTAGGATGTCCTCTTAGGTTATCCTAGCTAGTATCTCCTATATCTCTTAGGCTATTATATTAAGCTACTATAGTATATCTATTACTTTAGTAGCGATTTATTTTACCTCCCTCTTTACCCTCTTCCTAATTTTATCCTAATCCGCCTTTTTAGATTAAGGCCTTTATATCTAGGCTCTAGTACTAGTCTAAGCCTATAGAATTATAGTTTAGATTAGTATATAGTCTAATCCTATTTCTAAGTCTATTCTTATTCTATATTCCTATACATTTTATTAGATTCCTTTAGTCCTAAATACTAGGTCTAGGATCTAGTAGCTCTTAGGAGTCTCCTCTATAATTATACCTAGCTCTAGTAGTAAGTCTAGGTAGGCCTTTTCTATAATTATAATAAGGTAGTCTAATACCTAGTATTAGTTCTAGGTATTATTTCCTCCCTATCTAGGATAGTATAGATTGAAATTCCCTAGTAGTATAATCTCTTCTTCTTCCTTTCCCTAGATTATATCTTCGACTAGTAGAAAGATATCTAGGATATAGTCTCTAGTAGGGCTAGAAGGGTTATAATAGTTAAGGATATTAATCTATCTACCTCCTATAAGGAGTCTAACTATAATTATGTCTCTAGAGTACTATTTTATATTCTATAGTTATATACTAATAACTCCTAGAAAGTAATCGACTATCTAGGTCCTAAGCTTTAATAGTCTCTAGGATTTGTAGCTTTCTAGGATTAAGGCGATATCCTTATCTAGGAGGTTACTCTTAGTTATCGCTTTTATCGAGATCTCCTAAGACACTATTCGTAACTAGTATTATAGGTCGTTTATCGCCTCCTATATATATATAGTTATCTATACCTAAGGACTACTATTAACCTAACTACCTAATATAATTAAGAAGAGATAGTCCTACCTTTAGCTCTAATAATAAGTAGAACCCAAACCTATACATACCTAAGGGCTAGATAGTATAGGAAGGGACTATAGGTAGTATAACCTATTAGGCTAGAGGAAGCTATACTAGGTAGACTATCTATTCGTAGTAGCTATAGAGGTAGTAGGTAGTAATTAGAGCTCTATAGTAGAGGTATAAGAAACGTAACTAGTAATATATACTAAACGAAGGTTAATAATATCTCTTCCTAGTAGGAAGAGGACTATATATACTAATCGAGGCCCCTACCTAACTTAGTAGATAAGTAAATAATCTAGTTACTAGATAATAATATTCTTAGCTCGGATGTCTTTAAGGGGACTTAGAGGTTCTATATATAGGTTTAGAGTATACTAATTGTAATAGTATCCTTAAGTTAGTATAGGAGTTAGGTTTAGGCCTATTAGAGGAGAGAGAGGAGGAATAGGAAGTCTAGGACCTAGGAAGTATCTAGTATCTTTTAGATATCGTCTATAAGGGTTTAGAGGTTCTTCTATATATTTCCGTTCGTTTTTAGCTAGTTAGGCTAGTCTTTTAGGCCTTTAAGGCCTAGTTTAGGTACTAGTTATTCCTTAGCTTAGCCTTAGGATAAAGGCTAGATTCCTCCCTTTCTCTATCTTTTCTTAGGACTACTATTACTTTATTGTTTCTAGAGAGTTGTACTTATATTTCCTATACTTGTAGACGCTTGCGCCTTAGCCTAGGAGTTAGATATATTCTTAAAAAATTTTAAGTATATATTTCGTATACTAATAAATTCTCTCTAAGTAAGAGGCTTACTATTTAGGTAATTACTATACTAATGTTTCCTATTAGGGTATTTACCTACATAACGATGCCTTATCGTATACAAATTAGTTCTAATTAATAAACTAATTGCTAAGTTAACTAACTCCATAACCCGCCCTAATATACGCGCTACTACCTTACTCTAGACACATTGTAAGCGTGTACGATAGACCGCCTCCTATCTAGAAAACAACGAAAGCAAGCTCTTCTAGAGGTTACTATAATACTAAATGCTCTATTGTAAGGCTTAACCCTTTAAAAGAGAAGAGACTAGTAAGTATACTATCTCCTACTTAGACTAGAAACACGTGACTACATAGCCACACTATAGTCTTTGTTTCTAGTCTAATCCGGTTCTATTAGATTTTATAGAGCCTATATAATTATAAATTCGAATAGAAATTTTCGCGATAAGAATACGTAATAACTAGGCCCTTTTTTCAAAATCGGCTACGTCTTGTTACTAGATAATTACTTAATATATCTATTAAGCAATTTTTATTTCTATCTAATGCCTAAGCAAAGGCTATAGCCTTGTATTTAGTTAAAACATTAAGAGTTTAGTTTGCATAATCTAAGTCGATAGAACCGGCCTAGACTAGAAATCAGTGATTCGTGTCAAGCCACACACTAGCCACACACGTGACTTCCTATACATTTAACACGATCACTGATTTCTAGTCTGGTCTCCCGAGATAGGTGAGTACACACCGGCCGGCTACAAGTCGTGCAATACAAGCCCTTGGCTTTGCCTTCGGCCAATGCTCATCATTACACGCGCTGCAAGCGCCTATTCGAACCCCTACCTAGGCACTGCGCTCTGGCATTTGCTCTTACTCAGATACATATGAAGTCTTGAGCTGCTTGAGACTCGTGCAATCTTGACGGAAAACTGGCATGTCTGTAGGCAGCCAGTTCGAGCTAACGGCGTTCAACCTCACACCCTAGCGCTGTTATGATTGAAAAATTGAAGTACTCAATGCCCCACTTACAGGAGTGCCCGAGCGAGTCCGGCTTGTCCCAATGCCTCCTATCCAAGTCGGCAGGATATCTTGATGAGAGCTTACTGGACGCAGGCTCAGTCGTTATAGGCTTGACACAGCCTCCAGTCGAGCCCCGTGTGATGGGCCCGTCTCACGTCGTACTCCCGCGAGACAGGCTTCGTTAACCTTGCCTAGTAGTAGCTCTACCAACCGCTTACAAGCAGAATTGGAGGTGTGCTTATAGACTTGATGTCTGGCTTCACGTTACAATTTGCCTGATTCCGACACGAGATGCGTTCCGACCATGCTTCGTTTGCTCCAGATCCGCCTTGAGTGGTGGACTCTGATATTATGCTTCGCGAACATTGCGGTTCTTGCTCAATCCAACACAACTAATCTGACGATAGCGCTGCACTTACTGCAGTCAATGCCTGAATGCGGCGTGAGTACTTCGAGATGTGGGAACCGGCACTGTGGCTTACTTTGACTAGAGGATCTGCTTGCTTGATGCGATATCTGTCTCGCCATGCGAGGCCACAGATATCGATTGCAGCTGCCATAATGAAAACATCACAAAACAGACCGAAGCATGTGTCATGGACAGCTGCACTATCAAAGAGTCACTCAGTATGTATCCGCAGCAAGAGGCGGGAGTCCTGCTGACTGTTTCAGCCACCAAAAATACGACTCAGACAATGTGCGGAAGGCCAGTTCGAGACGGTCGTGGACCTGGGCAGCGAAATGTCATCACCGGCCTCACATTCTCGACTCTGGCGTATATCATACGAATTGCATCAAAGCTGTCCTGGCAAAATGGACAACTGATGAGTACGCTATGGTGGGACGATGCCATGATCACCTTCGTCATGGGGCTAGTGTTTCCCATCAGCTTCTCAGCTATTCTTCGTCAGTCTTAACTCGTGCCAACAGCTCTACTTCTATTTTGACTTGTTGCAGTAAACCGAGAAGGACTAAGCACCGATGTCTGGACAGTACCATTCGATAACATCACTCGAATTCTGAAGGTGAGTCCTTGCTGAGACGCCCTCGTCAACACTTGCAGCTTACAGGCCCAGATCTACTACTGGGATGAGGACCTTTACCTTTCCGCGCTTCCAGCAGTCAAGATCTCACTGTTGCTAACCTACTTGCGCATTTTTGGACACGATCGAGAATTTCGTCGTCTGGTCTACATTGTCATCGGTTTGAACGTGGGATACTCGACGTCATTCGTGCTCATCTCAGTCTTCCAGTGCTTACCCATTGAATGCGCCTGGCTGCGGTGGAGCGGAGAGTACTCTTGTCGCTGCAACCACATAAATGCACAAGGATGGGCTGCGGCTGCTCTCAATGTCATTCTCGACATCATGACACTGAGCTCACCGCTTCCCTCGCTGTACAGAATGCAGCTCAATAAGAGGTTCATCACCCTGAGGAGTCTTTGAATACGCTCTGGCTAATGGGTTCCATCAGGAAGAAATTCTGGGTCTTACTTATGTTTTGCGTTGGTTTCTTCGTCACGGTTGTCAGCATACTGCGCTTGCAAGTCCTAATTCAATTCGGCGACTCGCAGAACTTGACTTGTAGGTCACACACCGAACCTCAGGCGAGAAATGGACTAATGCCATTGACCCCAGGGGATTACACCGCCGTCGGATACTGGTCTACGATAGAACTGCACGTCTCGGTCGTTTGCGCATGCATGCCCGCCATCCGAAGCCTTCTCCGTCGATCCATTCCAACAATCATGGGCCAGAGCACGACAAAGACAGGTGATAGGGGAGCATCGACCGGTCGATCGGGTGGTTCGAGAACGGGAGGAGGCGAGTTCGGCAACAGTGTTACAATTCGAGCTCGAGGCAGTGACGAGATCGACATCATCACGCTGCAGGACTACACGCCGGGTTCCCGCGACACGAATCAGTCTCATGGAGAGCCAGAGGTCAGAATCGATGCAAGCGGCAGAGTCTATGCAGTAGGATAGCAAGATACCGGGCGCAAAGAAGGAATATAATTTAAATGGCTTCCACACGTGCAGCACTAGTGTTGGCTGCATTGGAACTCAATATTTTGGCAAGCTCTCACAGCCCGAATAATGGCATGTTCTCGACCACGGCAGACTGCGCTATCATCCACAGCAGCTATATTGCCCAGTTGACAAATTGCGAGAACTTCGTGGCCGGCAAACGCTGGAACTCAGGAAGTGCTAAGTATGCGCAGCGGCCTTTTTTGATCATATGTGGTAGCTAATCACTTCTCGGCACTGTCAAATACTCTGGAACATCCAGCCTTAGCGGGAATGCTCAACTCTCGGTATATGGTCGATTCGTACAACGAAGCGCACGTCCGTGATAGTTACGACAGCGAATCATTTCAATGCCTGGGCTAAGTATGGCATAAATCTGGGAAGGTACAATTATCACGTTGTTGCTACGGAAGGGTATCAGAGTAGTGGATCGCCTTCCATTACTATTTCTTGACGAGACGAACAGGAATGATGAATCTAGATGGCACGGTCTTCTGAGCTTGACCTGATGCCCGTTGGAGAATGCAATTTCTCCTACTCAGATAGTCTCAACAGCATATGCATTGTCAACCGAGCGAGTCTCATAGCTTCGACTTTGAGTTTGATCTTTTCACGATCAGATACTGCGCCACATGGTCGGACAACGAACCAGCTTACAGGTCAACCTCTGCCTTGCTGTCCGACGGCGTGTCTCGCACACGATAGACCAGCTTGTTCGCAGAGACCTTGTCATTCTTCATGTCCTCCATACCTTTCAAAGCACCTTCCAGACCCTTCTCGCCAACCTTTTCAGGATGAGTCTGGAGCTTGCCCTCTGCGAGCAGGTTCTGCGTAATGTTGAAGAACTTCTTGGCAAAGTCAAAGTCCTCTTGCTTGGCTGGGGTTTCTCTACCAGCCTTGGAGAATGCTTCGTTGAAGATGGTGTACATGAAAGTGAAGCCCTGATCGACACCCTCACGTCCTGGAAGCTTGACTGGAAGGATGGTCCAGTACTTGGTCCCAGTAGAGTCTGAGGAGAGTGCCTCTGCACAAATCTTGGCAGAACCTTCGAGAGATATCGTGTCCCAGATGAGCTTGAGGGAGTCATTGGTGTCTTTGTTGATATTCTTTCCGCAGTTTGGATCCTTGTAGTCGTATACTGCATCTGCACCAAGAGATATCACGAAGTCGTTGTTGTGAGGCGAGCAAGTTGTGAGCACTTTATAGCCGGACAGCTTGGCGAATTGGATGGCCAAGCTACCTGTTGCGGATGAGCCACCGTAGATGAGAACAGTCTCACCATTCTTGGCTGGATCGGTAGGTAAGTGGAGCTTGAGGCCTTGTTGATAAAGTCCTTGTCCAACAGTAGAGACTCCCAGTGGGAAAGTGGCAGCTGCCTCGAAAGATAATCTGTCTGGAAGGAGAACGCAGAGGTCGCCTTTAGCGACTGCGTACTCGGAGAAGCAGCCATCCTCGGGCTCGCTGGCATTGGCACCGTGGGTTGTGCATGCGATTCGGTCACCAGGCTTGAAGGCTTTGGACACTTCCGATCCGACCTCAACCACTGTTCCGCTGAAGTCACAGCCTGAGATGCAACCGTCGGTGGCTCGTTTGCCGTTGATATGCTTCCAATCTGTGGGATTGAGAGCGATCGAATCGACCTTTGCGAGGATATATGTAGGTCTGAGTTTTGGGACTGGGACCTGTGAGATCTTGGCCTTGTTGCCGTGGATTGTGATGGCTTTCATCTTGGAGGGAAGTGAGGTGGCCATGGTTGGTGAGGTTTCGAATGCGAATCGCTTGGAATCGGAATGTTCTAGTGAGAGGTGTTGACGATTGACGTCTTTTTGTAGTTACCCAATCCCTTTGCCGGCCGCTCAGATAGGAAGTCGATTTCAACGCAAAATAGCGCCCGCCACAGCCGTCTGAACAGACCACTTTGTATACCTCGCGACTTTGGCTTCACAGGGTACGGTAACAATCGGCTTGCTTACCGAGATCCACTTCATACAAAGTGAAGGACGGCTGCTTGCCTGTTTTGCTGCCTCCCGCACCTATCCGTATGCTTATCTAGCTGGTCGCAAAATACAGTTCCGCGTTGAAAGACAGCAAAGGGATGCAAGTGGGACGGACCCACTTCTAGAACTTTGGATTTCCAACCCTGCCTGAGGGTCACTGGAAATAAGCATTGGGAGCCGAGGGCTACGGATAGGTCGTCCGAATACGATCAAATGCTCTTATTACAATGAACCACAGTGAACGAATAACTGGGAAGGGAGGAAGCCCTGTCAGCTGCTCTACGTGGCCTGCCAGAATGGAGGATTGGGGTGTCGCACAGCACACGAGCAATAGCCATGGCCATGGCAAGGCCGATACAGAGCGCGAGAGAGAGCGCTGTATACACCAAGCTTGCCAGCCTTTTTGGACTACAAAAGCAACACTGGGGGGACTCGCGAATGCTAGAGGAGAGCTGAGCAGACTACTCAGTCTGCACAATGCCCAATGCCCGCTACGAAGGCGTGCTGAGACCAAGTCGTCTCCGGAACCAATGGCTCGCGCTCAGCTGAATTCTCTATCCAGCGTCAGAGCTTGTCATCCTTTGTTATCGCGTCTTTCTGATCACGTAGAGCCACATTGCGCATTCATCACAGCCTCATTCGCATCAGCCCCGTGGTAACGGATCAACATTCCACCGTCCCATTGTTTCACCCAGCTTTTGCGCCCATCCACGCTTGGATTGGGTCTTTCGATAATCGTTTAGGACCGCTCGTGGATGCCGGCATCAGGACTGGTCTCGATGTATCGCAGCTGAAGCCCGAGCAGAGCTCAAATCAACCATTGCGCTGATGTAAAGACTGTTGGTATGCAGCACTACAGCGACGTCCCGCGCATGTGTGCATCGTTCGCGCAAAATCGTGCACGAAGGATGGTTGATGGCCCCACGAATGCAATGACCAAGGATCGCGGAATGGCAGCGTGAAGGCTGGGGCCAAGAAAACGGGATCCCAAAATAGCCCCAACGACAAAAAGTATGATTCGCTCACTGCGTTTCTTGGGACGACAGGCAGCTACTTGAGTCGGAGATCATCACGCTCACTACTAATTGCAGAAATCTCATAAGGTCCACTGTGTGACACGAGATCTAGGAAAGCGAATACTCCATTTGACTTACTACGTCCTTCCCGATCCGGCAACAAGGTACAAATCGCATGCCAAGAGCTCTCTGATTCATGACCATTAATGATGACGACTAGCCTATGAAGCTCCAAAGGACCTCTACAGTCTCATCGGAATCTGTTCATGATTCAAATGTCTCAATCACAAACTCCTTCAACGACGCCGCATTCATCACCGCCTTCCGAGCATTCAACAGTTTCGACACCAGCGACAGAAGTCTCAACGGGTGGAATCCCAGCACCTGGGCAAAGCACGAGCTCATATCTCGAATCAATCTGTGTGGGAGGAGTCAAAGCAACGAACGATCGAGATCTGGACTTTCAGAACGGAGGACTTTACAAAACTGTGGCCCCGAATTTTCGTGCTCACTTTGAGAATTTCCCACATCCTCTTAGCTTGGTGGAGCATAGTGCCATTGTACGACAAACGATCGAACAGTTTCCGGATTATCATGTTGAAGTCGAGAGTGTGTCTTCGGATGTAGATGAGGATGCTGGTATAGCTACGGTATTCATGGAGACAGAAGTGACAGGAGCTCCGGTTGGAACGAGGACATTCTTGATGAATGAGTTCAAGTTTCGAAAGGAGAAGGGAGTTTGGAGGTGTCATTTTCATCATGGAATGAAGGGGATCGGGGATCATAATCAGCTTTTTGGGAGGTGAGATTTGATATGCTGACCACTACTGGTCTGGAATCTTAGGATCGTTCCGCTGTGTTGCGCCACATCCACAGACAAGCCTTGACCACACGAAGCTCTCCAGGATCTTCTCTTCTGCAGATCACTTTGTCAAGGATCTCTCCATAACAATATTTCGAAATACGCTCGCAAAGAGCCAGTGGAGAGGCGGATGGACTTGAGAAGCGATCCATGCCAATGCTGTACTCCACGGAAGTAGAGCCTATGTATCATCATTGACCTCGATGGATCGAATGATAATCTTCAACTTGGGAAGCAGGCATTGAGCCCAGCCAGTCCCAGAGGGAATGCACAGCAGATCCGCAGTGAAATGGAGAATCGTGTGAGGCGACAAAATTCGTAGGTGTCATGAAATATGCTGCCTTAGACAACACTTGACAATTCATTTCACCGAGGTGTCATGAGTAGCCAATGCTGCATTACACTTCGAGCATCTCAGAGCTAGTGATGCCCATACAAAAGACCTTGGCCCATGTCGTGAACGATGGCGTTTAGAGTGGCAAAGCCTACCAGGAGTGTCGAAAGATCACTCGTATCCTTCCCAGATATATTCGGAAAATCTTGCGGGTAAATACTCAAATGGTAAACATTAGGCTCCGTAGACTGGAGATAAGGTCTTGCGGAGTATCAAGGCGGCTGTGGAAGCATTGCTGGCTCGGATTTCCATGTCATCATTGAGCTGTGGTGTCGTTGCTCCAGAACCTGAAGTAGCATTGGATGAAGACGACTTTGTCAATGTTGTCGCATGAGACTTTGTCCAATATGCAAGCTCAGCTTGTTCCTTTCTGCGCTTTCGATTGACTCTTGCTGTGTGGGCTCTGGCATGATGTCCAGGCATGTTGTTCCTCGGTCTTCCATAGCCTTCGTGCTAGACAGAGTGCATTTCCATCGCTGTCAATGGCCTTTAGAGTTCACTCTGTCTACACGGGTCGCTGACTGAGTCGCGACTGAGCTCAAAATGGCCAAGGCAATGGTCTCGCTTCACAGACCAGCTCATGCGGCAGTATGGCAGTCTTGGATACACCCCTGCTCATCTTGTGCAGCGATTAAATGTCATACTTTGAGAGACAGGTCACAGAGCAGGTAAGGGGTGGATTCATTGTTATCGAAATGGAACGAGACAATACCAACGACAGACTTGGACATGCTTGTGCATTGTGGGCAATTGCAAAGCTATATTAAGATTGCGCACAGGCGTCATGTCAGCCAATCAGCTTTCCGATCGACTTAGTCGATTGAATATCGCTCTCGATAGCTGTAAGTTCTGCCAACATCGACATTTCGGCGTGTCCACAGATTCTGACTCCACTTTCAGCAGCTGGAAGAGCGTGGGACTGTAACGGACGTATTCAGAGCATCCCAAGGCCCGCGGTGTAAGTTGTGTGCTGGATAAAATAGTCGTGTTGATCCTAACGATGTCTCAGTCGATCCCGCGTCGGGAGAAATATCTTGATCATTTTTGCCATTCTCGAACGAAGTAACAATTCTTTTTGCGGTAACATTATCTAGACATATGGGAAGAGAATCGATGAGTGAATGTCCGACCAACACTTTGGTGCGATGGGTGTTCACGATAGAAATTTTGATGAATAATGGTTACGAAAGCAACGTCGTTGAGTGACAAGAGTTGAGAAGCGGAATATAAAGAGCGATTTGTCGTCATCAATGCAATTCTGTCATCTTCGAAGCTAACCAAGTCGATTGTGAGTCGTACGGTACCATTCAGGAATCACCAGCACCCAGACTGTCTACCCTCCTCAAACACCACCAAACAACTCCTCACTCCTGCTTTTGCTATTCGGATCCAGATAAGGCACCTCCCCAATCCCCACAGCCCGACATCCAAACCTCTCCCCCAAACCCTCATAATCAAAAGTCGCACTATGAAACGCTGACCTATTATCCCAAATCGCAATATCATTCCCATTCCTCCACTTATACCTCACCGTCAAATCATGATTGTCCAATATAATCCTCTTGAACTTCGCCAACAGTTCATCGCTCTCCTCGATCGTCAACTCATTGATCTGTTTCGGGAAAGGTCCTAAAGCATAAATACTCTTCCAGCCCGTTACGGGGTTTGTGCGGACGATGGGATGGACTGCTGACAACTCTTTCCCGATATTTTTGGGTGAGCCCCGTGGTGCATCGTAGATTTTCACTTTTTCTGGATTTGTTGCCGCGGCTTTGATGAAGCCGTCGCCGATGAAGGTTGCGGTCAAGCCTTCGAAGAATTTTTGATAAGCTGGTGAGAAGCGGTCGTAGATTTCGTAGCCTGATGCCCAAAGTGTATCGCCGCCAGTCCTTGGTAGCTGAGTCAGGCGGAGCGAAGTATAGTCTGCTGGCACTGGTTCGAATTGGATGTCAGAGTGCCATTGAGAGGAGTCGTATCGCCTTTGGGTTTTTCGCTGCTGAGCTTCGTGCTTGAACATCTCCTTCCTGGCGACCGAGCTGATATGTGATATCTCTGCATCCCCCACGCCGAACTCTGATGTGTTGTTCAGCACTGGATGAATGTGCAGAGTGGAGTCCTTCGGCTTTCCTGTCGCCAGGCCGAGACGATGCACGAACTCCTTTTGAAGATCATTGGTGAGATTATCTTGCTTGCGAAAGAACACCACACCTCTTGATGATACTGGATGCTATCAGCACGGCATCGACACTGCAGTATCCTTGACTTACTGGTATAGGCCAACTCGCGAAGACGCTCTTCGGCATCTGCAGCATTGAGTATGTCATTGACAATGTTTGCGTCAAGGAACTCGCGACCGATCACTGGAGTTGTATCCTCATATGTGAACTGATCCAGAGCTCCAGATGGGTTGATTGGTGCTGGATACGAGGTCTTGCCATTGACCTCAGTCGAACGGGCGGGCAAGTCATCAGTCAGAATCCCGGGAGTCATGGCGATGAGTAGTCTAATTTCTATGAGACATCAAGTGAAAGGCATTGCGACATACTTCCTTTATGTACAACTCCCTTCTTATCCTGACAGAGCGGGGCGCATGCAAGCGAAAGAGCACGCCATGGAACAGCTATCAGAGCTCATAAGATCTGACCCTGGATTCGCTGACGAGACATCAGAGCGGCACAGCCTGCCGTGTAGTCTTGAAAGGCACGAATGCCATGATGCATGCCACGAATGGCACAATCGCCAGTCAAATTCTCTGCTTCGTCTGGCTGGAGTCGCATTCGTTGATCCGAAGGTCGGTGTCTAATTGTGGCCAGCGACCTCCTTCGCGTCGACGATCACTTCGCTACACTCGAGTTTGTTAGTAGCTTGAGGCTGTATCACGGTCCTTCTCATTCCAGAACGATCTCCTTGATCGGCTCGTCGCCAGCGGAACATCGCGAAAGATCCAAGGGCTCGTTCTGTTGTCCGCTGCTGAGACGGAGGAAGAGCATTGCTACTTGGCATCAAGCTCTGATGGGCTTTGTCATCTAGCAATGGTAGGTTCTAATAGGGCCAGGGTGAAAGGCAGTGCGGAAAGGTGCAGCAGGAAGGTTTTGAGCAGTCGCGAGACGAACACACTGACTTGGTGACGACGACCAATACGCTTTGCACTAGGGATGTCGTCTCATCCCCTGGTTCTCTGATAGATGGTGCATCCAAGCGTAAAGCCGTCCCATGTGAGAGGCGGCCGAAGTCGCATCTCGTATGAACATTGTCGACCTTGATGGAGTTGTTGTTCTGATCATCTGATGGCGCATCCGGGGTTTGAAGGCTGAGCAAGCCGGGAAGACCAGGGAAGAAGACTGGGATGATGCGTTGCCAAGCAATGCTTGACTTGCACGTGAATGAATGAATGACCTCGATCGTGGCTACGGCGCCTTCTCCGAGAAGTCTGTTTGCGCCTGGAACCAACCCGGATGTCCTTGACACAACCACCGCCAACCACACGCCTCCAATGCGCCCATTTCCTGCATGTCAAGTCTGGGCAGCACTCTCATTCGCGTAAGAGAATGCTGGTACCCACGAGACCTCCTGCCGGAAAGGCGAAAATGCTCGTGGTCGACTCGTGGCTCAGCCGAAAATCCTCCGCAGGCCATAAACGCTATCCTCCGCCGGCCTAGACAGAGATTTCTCGCAGACGCCTCCGCCTAGACTAACAATACTGCAGCCGGCCGTCGACATGTATTTAGATAGGCAGCCTGCCCTGTGGCGCTCGGTGTAACATAGACCCACTCATCCACCTCCGCGTTCTGGAGTAGATCACAGTATACTACGAACGAGGAGCCCACCGCCACCCACTACCCCATCACGCCATACCCAACGATGAAGTTCGGCCACGAGTATGAGACGGCCTTGGCCAACGAAGGCTTCCCAGCAGAATGGGTGCAGAAGGCGATCGAGTACAAACATCTGAAGAAATGCATCAAGAAGGTGCACAAGGAATTGGAGAGCATGGGACTGGATACAGCCACCCTCGATTCCATGGGCGAGCTGATCGCAAGACCACAACCGCAAAAGAAGCAGAAGGTGCACGACTATTATGCAGGCACACGACCAGGCTTGGAGAGTATCCCTGAAGAATTTACACCTCAATTGCGAATCTTGGTGGATAGTCGCACAGGATCTCCGCTGGAAGCCAGGCTCGCACCGGAGACACGAGAGTCGTTGCAAAAGCTCGCCAAACATGAAATGGTAGTCGCGGGACGGAGAGAAAACCTGGGCGAGCATCTACACCTGCACGCCATACAAGACCCTCCCAGTGATGACCAAGACACGACTCGCACCAATTCGATTAATTCGCAATCACCTGATGCACGATGGATACAAGTGCCGCTCGCCTCTGCACAGGACTTCTTCGAGATGTTGGAGCCAAAGATGATGGAGTTGGACGAGCTGCGAACTGACGAAACTCGCAACCTGGAGGACGAAATATTAGAACTGGGCGGCGCAGTCGAGAACGTCGTCCAGCCAGTACGGGAAGGCTTTGAAGCTAAGCGTGGAATGAGCTACCGAGACCTGTACTTCTGGCGTGAGATGTTCCGATTATACCTGGAGAAGCCTATTTTCTACACTGAGACTGAAAGGAGGCGAGGAGCAATCACATACAACGAAGCTAGGAGCAATCTCGAAGAGTATGACAGGCAACTTCGCGAGACTGGACTACTCGCCAAGATGAAGACTCCCCAAGCCAAGGCTGCAGCAAAGCAATTCCTGGACTTGAACGTGAATATTCTCAACATCATGCACTTCCAAGAGATGAACTCGCGAGCAATGACCAAGATTCTGAAGAAGTTTAACAAGCGGACACATTTGGAAGGCAAGCCATTTATTTCCAGTCTCGAGATCAAGTATCCTGCTCTGATGACTGGCAAGAGCGGTGCCGGCGGCTTTGCCAACTCGATCGCTCGAGACCTACATGCCGAAATTGGATCGAAAGTTCTCTCAGTCGTTCCACAAATTGATGACT
The DNA here is from genome assembly GCA_001578225.1 of Pseudocercospora musae. Classification (NCBI taxonomy): domain Eukaryota; kingdom Fungi; phylum Ascomycota; class Dothideomycetes; order Mycosphaerellales; family Mycosphaerellaceae; genus Pseudocercospora; species Pseudocercospora musae. The sequence continues at coordinate 31,286 of LFZO01000057.1, forward strand.
GGGTGTGCCCGGTGTGCTATGGTATGGCTTGGCGTCCAGTCAACCTTGGATGCTGCAAAGCAGTATTCTGCATCAGATGCGTGATACAGCTGCAGGATACCAAGAAGCCCAAGTGTCCAATGTGCAACGCGCCGACGGTCATGGGAGCGAATGGCACCAACCTTGACTTCGAAACCATGGATTTCCTAGAAAAGTATTTCCCCATGGAGGTACGCAAGAGACAAAAGGAGAACGAGAAAGCACAACTCGTTCGCGATTATGGAGAAGAGTTCGTAAAACCCGGATGTTCGACAATGTGAATACGGCAGCAAGCCACGCATACAGCGAGACTACTGAAGACACGAGAATCACGGCCGGCGAGATTGAAAAGAAGCGGCATTTCTTTGCATTGTTACCGGCGTTTTGCATAGCATACACGGCTCAGCTCACGGGAGCAGACCGGGGTTGAGAGCTTGAGCTCTTGGTAGGTCTTGGTTTGCTATGATGATTTTCGATACCCCGCCGAAAACGGCCAACGGAGGACTTGTCACGTCATCTGCATGATGAGGAGAGAGTGATGATGATCTGTAGCAATTAATAATTAATGACTTCCACCCAGCATCAACATTCTGCGTGGAACGATTGACAAGAAAATATCACCTTCACCATATCAGCGTCGGATCGAACACAATGGGCTCCCATCCAGACGCCGACCTACACCCCGTCGCCACAGGCCCGGCTAAATCCATCGTCGACACCCACCAAAAAGAGGAACCACTAAAACTCTACTCAGGCTGGTTCTGTCCTTTCGTCCAAAGAGCTTGGTCCGTTCTCGAAGAGAAGAAAATCCCATATCAATACATTGAAGTAATCCCACACACCCACCTCACCCCCAACTCCGCCTCCAAACTCACACGTTTAGGTCAACCCCTACAACAAACCGCAATCCTTATTATCTCTAAACCCTCGAGGTCTCGTCCCCACTTTACAATATAACAAGAAGCCCTTATTCGAGAGCAACGTCATTTGCGAATTCCTCGAAGAAGCGTACCCGGAACACGGACCTAAATTACTGCCCGAAGATGTATATTTGAGAGCGAAAACTAGGATTTGGATTGATTTCATTACTTCGAGATTGATCCCTGCTTTTCATCGATTTTTACAGGTGACGTTCACATATCATTCAGGTGGTTGAGGGGTTTGGACGCTCACTTTTCGGCTAGGCTCAAGGCGAGGGAGCTATACAAGAGGGTAGGGAGGAGTTTTTGGGGAAATTGAAGGAATTGGTGAAGGAGGGGGATGGGGATGGGACTTGGTTCTGGAGGGGAGATGAGCCTACTTTGATTGATTTTGTTGTTGCGCCTTGGGTGAGAGTTTGGGAGATTGGGGGAGTTTCTTTGCATCTGAGTGCTGACTTGAGACAGGTTGTGAGACTATGGATTTTTGATCATTTCAAGGGAGGCCTTGGGGTTCCTGAGAAGGGCAAGGGTGGAGAGGATGAGGCTGTTTGGGAGAGGTTGAGGAGATGGAGGACGGTGAGTATACCTCTGCAATACATGTGTGGTTACGAGCGGTGTTGATTTTTAATTTTAGGCGCTGGAGAATAGGCCGAGTATTCGTGATACAACGTCTGAGCGGGAGCATTATTTGCCTATCTATCAAAGGTATGCTGAGGATCGGGCCCAAAGTGAGTTGGCGAAGAGTATTCGAAAGGGACAGGGCGTTGTGTAGGTCGAGGAGGGACGTCAACGCTGCTCCAACTCTGAGAAGGCAGGAGACCAAGAGCTCGACAAGAATGCTCTGTGTTGTCTGCTTCGCTAACTCCATGACACTAGGACTGCTTTTCGTCTCTTCTCATTGTTTCCTCATCACTCGCCATCCACAGTGAACTTGTCATCGGCATCAGGCGCTCGCATATGACACTCAATGTACATGGGAACCGTGCCCTTCCTCTTTGGGGCATCCTTGAAGTACCTGACCGGTCGACGATCCATTTTGTGGACGCGGTACATCTTCTTCATGAACTCACTGTCATCATCATACAAGATCCACCACTTGCGTGTTGTAGTATCCTTAGTAACACCAGCCGCCATCGGATCATCGGGATGATTCTGGTTCCAGTTCTGAAACGTATCATCCTCGAGACTAGTGAAAGTGGTATCGTTATCAACGTCAAATTGCATATTGCGAGGACGACGTTTGTGCCTGTTGCCAAGGCTAGCATCTCCATGATGGTAGACAACTCGGACGACGGCTTTGCACTTGACGCCGGTGTTGAGGATGTTGGTAATGTTATCCAGCTGGTCCTTGTCGAATTTGTTCCAAGTCAGTGGTGGCAATGCTGGAGCGTCGGATTTGTAACTGAGTCTATTCTTATCCTTGTGAGCATCGACTTTCGTTATGATCTGATCCAAAGGCAAGTTCTTGTCGCCAGCAACTTTCGTATCTTGATACTGGCCGGAAAGTGGCTGATTGTGCTTGTTGAGATCATCCAGTGTCCAGCTTCGTCCGCCGTCAGGATCGCCAATTCTGTAAAAATTGCCCTCGGAGTTCAAAAAGGTCCAGGAGCCTATGAATTGGAAGTTATTGGTCATCGTATCGCCTAGAATTGCCCAAAGCTCTGTCAAGAGCACACAATGCGAACTTCTTCTGATAGCCGTGACAGCGAATTCGTACACTCGGTTGCAATCAAAGAGATTGCATAGTCATCAATGTTCTGCTTCGCTGTTCGGGCTCGATGACATCCAATGGGCTTCTGAGGTCCTTCAAAAAGCTTGAGGAAGAAGCGACGGTGGCCGTGTGATACGCTAGAACGAGTGCACTCCTTGAAGGGGGCTGTGAGAAACATCATGTATTCTGGAGAGCGTGCTGCTGCTGAACGCTCTAGACTAGCTTTTCTGGTTTCATGTTCATGTTCAATGTGCCCCTCACGGGTATCTTGAACGCATACTGGCCTATCTGGCATTCTTCTTGCGATACAGCCCACCACCAGCGCCTTGGCTGCCTAAAAGCATTTTGTGTGTCCAAAATCACAGCTTTGGAACGTGCAGTGTCTTTGATAACATGCAGCATCCGTGGGCCAAAAAAAGACCAACGATAGGATGAAACTCCAAAATCGTGCCCGTCAGGATCGTGCCAAATGGTACGCTCTCCTGAATCCAGTTTTGTGTTGTCCAGTATGCCATCAATGCAGCAATGCTCAAGCTCGTTGGGATCGGAAGCCCCTCAAAGTACTTTGCCTTGCCGTTCTTGTCTTTCGGTACATTGCCGGTGGTGACATTGAATCGTGCCAATCGTGCGAGACCGGATAGCACGAAGCAGGTGAGGAAGAATTGGTCGAGTGGTGTTCGGAGGCCGATCGAAAAGGCGCAGGCGGCAGGAGCACAACCAAAGGAGATCTGTATCATGTTAGCTGGAACCGACATCAATGCTTCGTCGCGGACGTATGAGCGTTGTATACCAGATCAGCCAGCGAGTCCAGCTCTGCGCCCATCAGACTGCTCTTCTTCCTCCACCTTGCTACGGCGCCGTCAAAGAAATCAAAGAACATGCCAGCATATGGCAGTGCCAACGCCGCCCACAGATTCGCCTTCTCTTGTGGTGGACCGGCGATGTAGCGCATGGAGGAGAGAATGGACATGACTCCGCAGAAGGCATTCATGAGAGTGATCAAGTCGGCGAGGTGGTAGGCTCGTATTAAGCTAAAGTGGCCAGGGTGTGGGTGGTTCAAGAGGCGTGACTGTTTGTCTTGTGCTGGAGTCATGTCAGCATAGTGTCTGAGGATGCGCGTGCGCGTGCATTTGTATTGCATTGCGCATACCAGTCGAAGTGGTCGGCTTCTCTGGCTTCTCCAGGCCATTCGGACCTCCGTCTCTCTTCGACATGCTGGGCAGTGGCACAAAGTCGTAGGGCTGTTCAGGTGTAGTAGAGAAGCTGGGGTAGAATTGGGTATGAAAGGCTGGCAGCAATGTCTTCACGGGAGCGAAGGTAGGTGGTAGGTCATGGTTTGGTACATACCATCACATACAGAAACGGCCTGCAAGGTGACGTAACGTAGCGTAGTGTACCTATAGGAGCCTTCGGCGACTACGGCTTCCTAAACCTCAATCTTGGCCATATCACAGGCATACACGCACTGCATCTCGACCATGACCATACCATGACCATACCATGACCATACCATGACCCATGGCGGCAGTCGCAACACCTTCGAGCGTCTTCAGCTCCATATTCTCCCGCAACCCGCAAGAGCCCGAGCGTGCGCCTGCGCCTGCGCCTTCAGAGGTCGCCGCCGCCGCCGCCGCGCGACATGACCAAGCATGGACTTGTGCAACGCGTTTCTTGACACTTCCTCCCGGCCTTGCGTCAGTGCCTCGAGATGTGTCTCGTTCAGGCGATGCTGAACATGCGCTCCATCTCCTGCTGAGCGCAAAATCCACCCAGATGCAACTGCTGCAATGGTATACATCTGAAATCACAACCCATTTCCGACTCCATGTCCTCCCAAAGCTTGAATTCTGGCAGAAGCCAATCCATTTCCAATCTCGGGCCCTCTCGACAACAATAGAAGTGCTTCAGAACGTTCAACATGTCTACCTTGCAATCGGCACTCACGATCAAGACGCTCTCAGCTCTCGTCCATCCCTATATGCCTTCATGCGACGCGTGAGAGAGGAGTTCCATGTGCTCGTCCTCCACTCGCTGCCGCGTCAGCGCTTGCAGAACGCTTTGTCCAGCTATCTATTTCATAGCATGAAAGACAGTCTTGAGAACAGCTACACTTCCCATTGCACCTCGATCGACAACGAGTGCCGCTGTACTGTCGCCTTCGACTTGAATGCTTTGCACAGTCTGCACAGCGTTGGCTTGGGCGATAGTCAAGGGGAACGAGCATTCGCACATGCTGTTCACAGGCTGCTACAAGGACCTGCCATCGAGAGGAGATGCTTTCACGTCGACTGGTCAGGACAGCGAGGCACAATTCAAAGGTTGCGAATTTGGCTCTCGAACCAGCTTGTACCAGCTCTTGAGCAAGCTGTCTCGACATTGTCGCGCAATGTCTCCTCGCCACTGCCGGCACAGCAGTTTGTTTCTGCTGCTGTCAATAGTTTTGGACGAATGCGCTCGCACTCCTTGTTCGACTATGTCAGCATGTATCCCTCGAGTGGGGGCGCGTTACATGACATCAAGGACTATCTTTCGGCAAATGGCTCTGCTGAGAAGGCGCATCTCTGTTCAAGCTTCACCGAACAGATGCAACGCCGTCTGTTCCATGCTGGTGCAAGTACGAAAGAGATTCTTGGCATGTACATCAATGTCATCAACACATTCAGACTCCTGGACTCTCGAGGCGTGCTCTTGGAAAAGGTCGCAATCCCAGTGCGAAGCTACCTCCGGAGCAGAGAAGACACGGTGTCGACCATTGCTGTCAGCTTTCTCGCAAACCGTGATCAGCAGGAAGACAGCAAGGACTCGGAAAAGGTGTGCTGGGACATCAGCGAAGCTGTGGCCACTTCTGCTATCGACGCTCAAGACGACAGGATGGTAAATTGGAATGACATGGAATGGGTCCCTGATCCAATCGACGCTGGGCCGAACTACAAAGCTTCCAAATCGGACGATGTGGTCGCATACATCCTGGCGCTATTCGAACCCGAAGACTTTATCAAAGCCTTTTCGCATGCGCTGGGGCAGCACTTGCTCGAAGCCAAGGATTCAGATCTAGTCCGCGAGACTAAAGTCATTGAGCTGCTCAAATCTCGCTTGGATTCAGCCAGGCTGCAGCAAGCTGAAGTCATGCTCAAAGACATGCGCGAGTCTGCACACATGAACCGCAGACTGAACCCGCATTCTAAGGCCCGAACGAGTAAGCCTCCACCTACGCCAACAGAGATCGCAGCAGCAATTCCGGAAGACGGCATCACCTTGACTTCTCTGTATGAGCCATTCAAGAAGCGTATGGACAGTCGTCCGTTCCAAGCGGCAGTTGCTCTGGTTGCGAAGCGCCGCGATGATTTGTACTTCCCAAAGCGCACACGTTTGCCTGCTGAGAAGTCTGGTCTTACGCCCCAGAAGAAGGCTGAGCCCGTCCATTTCGAGGCCAGAGTGCTTTCGAGCTACTTCTGGCCTCAGCTCAGGGATGATCAATTTAGAGTTCCGTTGCGCATTCAAAAGCATAGACGCGCATATGAGCAGGCCTTCGCAGCCACGAGTGGTCAGCGAAGGATCGTTTGGAAGCCCGCTCTAGACACGATGAACATTACCCTCGACCTTGAAGATCGGTCAATCCATGAAGAAAACATCGAGGCTTGGAAGATGAGCCTTCTTGATGCATTCTCCAACGAGCGTGACGAGGAGGATGGAGACCAGCCAGCCAAGTACGACGACGACGATGGCATTGGCGTTGACGACGTCGTTGATGCGCTTAACATGCCAGAAGACTATGTCCACGGTGGCATTAGCTACTGGCTCGGTCGGAAAGTGCTGTACGAGAAGTCTGCCGGTAAATATGCAGTATTGGAACGCCTGGATATGGACGTCAGCATGGTGGAAGAGCCTTCGCAACTCGACGTCAACGTAGACAGCGGTGGCTTGATGTCTGAACAAGCAATGCTTCGGCAGATGGCTCCAACCTTCCAGACCTTCATCCTCGAGATGCTTCGCAATCAAGGCACCAAAGAGATTGGAGGCACGTTTGGCATCACCAATATGATGAAGATGGTCCTACCCACTTTCACATATGGAGACGAGGAGGTGAAATGGTTGCTAGGTGACATGGAAGGCCGTGGCGAGGTTGTGCAGAAAGGCGACGCCTGGGCGGTGGCCAAGTAAGGCGCTGATCATGACCAAGAGATATCAACAACATCATGCAGTCGACCTCTCCGTTGCTCTCTGCACATGCATGTTGTCAGTGTGAATGGCATTGCCGCCGCATTGGGTGAAGCGAGCCAAGAAACGAGCTCGGACGGCTTGCGGATCATAGAATGCGGTCAAGCGGTGCAAGGATGCCGATAAGATAGCCTGGAGCGAGGCGTAGCTTATCGGTGCTTCAGGTAACTCCTCGTAGTAACATTACATCTGCACTGATACCACCTCCTTCTCTTCCCTCGTGCGCGTCGAGGCACTCTGCACGCCGGCGGAGGTGTAGCTTGCCCGGTCACGCGAGTGCGGCGATCCCTAGGTAAATGCTCCAAAGTAAGTTCTCACATTCTATGCTCTGCTTCCTGACCTCACTCGTCGTTACTTCTGCTCTATACCACTCCCCTGCTCCGGGCGGAAAAGGCGGATAGTCTCCTCTGCCCACCATGACCGCCGCAGAACTCAGCGACGGCAAGAAACTGCCCGATATCGAGACAAGAACATCATCAGAAGGCGAACTCGAAAGAACGAAATCAGTCACCACACATGCGAACGGCGACACCGTAGTCGTGCGAGAAGATGGCGAGACCTTTGTCATCGACAAAAAAGCCGAAAGAGCACTGCTCTGGAAATTCGATCTACGCATCCTCCCACTTCTCACAATGATGTATCTCTTCAACTCCCTCGACAAAGCAAACCTCGGAAACGCGAAGACAGACGGTTTGGAAAAAGATCTTGGATTCGCAGGGACGAATAAATGTAAGTCGAAAGCATTCATTCCATCATCATCATCGTCTTCACCATCGTCTGGCTGATATCGTCAGACAACATTCTCCTGTCAATTTTCTTCGTCCCCTACGTCCTCACGGCGCCCTTTCTTGGAATTCTAGGGAAAATGTACGGACCTTCACGCGTTTTGCCCTTGATGATGGCAACATTCGGTTCCATGACTCTCCTCACAATGGCAGCTTACAATTGGTCTGGACTCATGGCCTTACGCTGGTTTCTCGGCATGGCGGAATCTTCATTTTTTCCACTGGTCATCTACTACCAAACGCAATTCTACCGCCGCGGAGAACTCGCGAGACGTTTGGCGATTTTCTACGCAGCATCCAACATAGCCTATGCGTTTGGTGGATTGCTCGCGTTTGGAGTTTTCCATATTCAAGGCGGGAGTCTGCCTGCTTGGAAATACTTGTTTGGCATTGAGGGATCACTGACGATTCTCGGGGCAATGGTAGCCTTTGCGTTCCTGCCGTATTCTGCTGCGCGTGCGAGGTTTTTGAATGAAGACGAGAAGAAACTCGCCTTCTATCGCATCCAAGTCGACTCCTCGGCGATCGTGAACGAGAAGTTCCATCTGAAATCCGCTCTGGGCATCTTCCGACATCCGACGAGCTGGGTGATATTGCTGATTGAGATGTGCTTGGGCATTCCTCTGCAATCCGTCGGCCTCTTCCTCCCCCAGATCGTCGGCCGACTCGGCTACTCGAAAATCAAAACAAACCTCTACACCGTGGCACCCAACGTGACTGGAGCTTGTATGCTTTTAATCTTGGCATTCACTTCGGATTACACGCGCTGGAGATTTCCCTTCATCGCTTTGGGATTCTTCTTTACTTTCTGCGGATTCATCATTTACGCTGCAATCGATGTCGAGTCCAATATCCATGTCGCATATTACGCTTGCTTCATGATGACTTGGGGCACATCAGCACCTTCCGTTATTCTGGATGTGTGGTATAACAACAACATCGCAGACGAGAACAAGCGAGTCTTGCTCACTTCTATTGGTGTGCCGGTGGCGAATATGATGGGTGTGGTCTCCTCGAATATCTTCAGGACGCAGGACGCTCCAGATTACATTCCTGCTTTGGCCACGACGGCTGCGTTTGGGGCTATGGGAATCGTCCTGACTCTGCTGTTGGGCTTCTGGATGGTCTTTGATAATAAGAGGAGAGATGGGAAGCAAGGGAGGAGATTGAGGCCGAAGGATGTGAGTACGGAGAAGTTGAGGGAGGGACCTGCGGCTGAGGAGTTTAGATGGTTCTATTAAGTCCAAAAAGGCTTTTTTTTAAAAAAATTTCGCGGATGCACTCCCTACATCATGTGCTCACCCATTTCCATGTCCCAAAAATCACGCATTATCTGGTTACGCTTCGCGAATGTTGCTCGGAGTATGGATCTCCATTGTCATCGCTTGTTTCTGCAACGATAAAATTCACGGACCTGGCAGAGTCGGCGTGATGCTCGAATCACAAAGGAGGAGCTGGGGTTGCAAATGATGACGGCAGCTATGTGGTACATCTGATAGCTAAGTCAGCAGCGGTCTCCTCGGAATAATTATTCCAGCCGGAAGATGTCACCACCGTGGTCAGACGACTGATGAAGCGCTCATTCCTTTCCTCCATCCACCCCGCTAGCTCGGCCTCGTCGGTACTGTGAAGGTCAAATAGGTAGCTGTTAGAATCCCATCGGGCGCCACAATCATCGCCAAAGATTTGATCACCAGGGGTGAAAGGTTAAATTGCTGGACTGTGTTTCCTCGCGGCTGACAGAAGGCTGATGTCGCAGATATACAACCGTAGCTTCAAGCTTTGTAGCTTGGGGGGCTGATTGGCCCAGCAGACACTTTTCGTCTGGTGCATATAATGTGCTGGAAGGCTGGAATGTCCCATGACCAGTCCGCCATAAGCGTTAGAGCACATGGACGAGCGTGCGACATGCTTAATGGGGAATTCATGTTCTCTGATAGCTCCCCGTTTACCACCTCTATGCAATTAAGTGGCAATTGATACTCTAGTTCTCCAAATTTTAGCAGCTCCGCCTTGATTTGAATACCTTTATGCGTCACTCTGTATGGTTCCCTGGGAAAGAAAGCAAATCGAAGCTGGAGAATATGCCAAGACACATTGGCGATGATCTTCGTGGCGAGGCTGCCTGCACGCAAAGATGCTTTCATCGTCCGAAGTCCGGATGATCTCTTCTTGCAGTCGCTGAAAGGCCGCAGGTCCTTCCCCATAGAGCAACGGCAGGTTGATCTCAAACAGTCCGAACAAGCAGTATGCAGTATCTTCAGGACGAGTGGTAGTTCTGTTACTCGCCCAGCTCATCCGCTTTGCCCCGCTTGCTGTTGAGGGCCGTGCTAATCCTGTCAAATAGATATAGGGTATACAAGAAGCTTGGGATAACAGCCCCAAGAATTGATCGAGGGCGCCAGCAATGGCTGTCTTTATGCCGAAGTGTCTCCAGTCTGCATCGCAGAAAATGACGACCTCGGGAGCGAGAAGTTCTTGCAGTGTCCAGCCGCGAGTAAACCATTCGGACTGAACGAAGTTGTTGTGCCACTGCCACGACTTTGCTGTGGATACGTCCGCAAGGTGAGAAACGCAAAATGCTGCTTGGCTATACCACTTCCACATAGAGTTGATGCTCTCCGAAAGCTCAGCAGAGCTTCGCTTGTCAATGCAGCATGTATCAACCCATGCCCAATGCAAGTCGGTGCCGCCACGGTAGTGTAATTCTGGTATTCTCTCCTGATATGTCGCCGGATGAGCATTGAGAGCTTTCAGGAATGCGCAAACCCGGGCGATCCTGTCAAAGCCAGCGCCATGTCCTCCACTAGCTTCAATGTAATCTTCGTATTAAATCGAGTCCGTTCCCCAGCGGTGCGAAAGGATTGCGTCAGGCGGCGGATCCACGAATTTCGCCAGCTCCAGAGTCCAAATGTTGATCAATCGCATCTCGCGTAGAATCGATAGTCTCCGGAACAGATAAGACGATACAGGATAGGTATGGCAAAGTGTGAAGTTGCCATACTCTGAGCTCAGCTCGGCAATCTGCTTCAGGTCGGTCTGATGCTGTGCAACAGGCAGGAGATCCAATCATGTTGATGAGTGCACCAAATGCGCCGATAGATATATATATCAAGCGCTCGTGGCTACGTGCCACATTGCTCTCCGTGTTGCCAGCGGCTGAAGCGAGAATGGCTTATCTGGCAGGCTGTACCCACAGCTCTTTCTTCATGATGCTTTAAGTATTGCTTATCCGTAGCTCTCCTCATAGATGGTGCTTCGGGTCGCAAAGCTCAAGTGCTTCTCATGAATCTTCCGGCGCATCAGTCAAAGGCACATATTGAACCGCATACTCCTTCCTCCTCTGAACTCTTCCTTGCTCGTCCTTATCAATCACCCAAATATTCTGCACCCCGATCTCCTCCTCCACAGGAATAAAAAGCCTTCCAGGACTCTTCAACTGATCAATCAAAGCCTGCTGGTGTCCCATCGCAGCAGCACCCACATGTATAGCATCATACTGCGCACCTTCTTCCCAACCTTTCCTTCCATCAGCTTTCACATATCGGATCCCACCATTATCCATTAGCTCAGCACCCTCTCTACTTTTTCGCGTATTTTTCGTAGCGAGATCGACGAGGGGTTGGATGTGTTCGACACCGATGACTGTGCCGGCTTTTTCGCTGGAGGAGGTGTTGGGATGGGCTTTCACCAGTTCTGCGAGGACGTGGGTGAGGTAGCCGCTTCCGGAGCCTATGTCTAGGACTTGGCTGCCGGGGCGGAGGTAGGGAAGGAGAGATTCGCAGGCGTTGGCGTGCATGTGTGGTGCGCTGATTGTGGCTCTGTGACCGATGGTTTGTGGGGAGTCTTGGTAGGGTGCGTAGGGTGCGTAGTGGGCTCTGTCCACCTGGATGGTGGAATGGAGATGTTAGTCGAGGGATGCGGTGAAGCGTGAGAGTCGTGATGACTGAGCTTAGTGAAATTGACGGGACATAGCAATGTAGGTGGCTGACATGCAGATGGTGAAACGTACACCTTTCATGGCATTCTTTACTCTTTCGCTCATTATGAGTCCATTCTGGGCCAGTTTCTCGATAAGCTCTTCATTGCTGGACCCGGAGCTTCGCCAGGCCATGCTCATACACCGCCGAGCAGCAGAATTCGAAAAGAGTTTGGAAGTAGTGGTACCTATGGTGAACGGCAGGGGAAGATGTGAAGCGGAAGTAGCGATCATACAATGCGGGCCAGTAAGGACGGCGCAGAAGCCTCGCTTTGATACGTTAATAACTATCGTAGTTGTCTGACTTGTCTCCGTCTGGGCGTTCGGCTACAAGTACCAGACTGTCGGGATGGCGCAATGCTATGCTGTGCTTTGACGGTGTGACCTGGTTTGGTATACTTACTTCACAAGGCCAGTCAAAGTTGAAATGATGTTGTCAAGAATAGGTCTTGGGAAAGCTTGCCTCCTAATGTCAGCAAAGCATCACTCCCACCTATTAAAGATCGACGGAACACGCGGAGAGAGCTCCTCCACCTCTTCCATATGGTCTCGTCAGACCGTTCTGCACTGACCCACTACTCTATCTCTACCTCATTCCGCGACACGAAATTCGTAAGGCGATCATCTCGTATTCTGTTGGGACTTCTTGTTGATTTGTTGAAATTGATGCGATCGCTACTCTACAGAAGGCATCGCAAATGACCCGCAAATGCAACCTTCGAGGATGGGGCCGATATCCTGAAGCTGCAAGGCCGAAAAGAATTCAAAAACATCTATTGCACTGGCGCGAACTGCAGGTATGTCCATCCTGTCTCGGTAGCCGCTGACCCCCGAAAACGCCGCAACCCTCCCTAGGCTATGCAAGAATCGAAGAAGTGCATACACACCTTGGCCGTCACTCGTGGCCTCCATGGCCGAAATCTTCTATGCAATGCTGTGTGCTTAGAGGAAACCCCAGTACTGCTCCGCGCCATACGTGTTGGCGTTGTTGGTCTTCCAAGTGTCGTCGAAGGCGGTAAAGAGGATGAGATCATTGGTGAACTTGGATCTGAGGGATGCGATTGCGGTCTTTTGGTTCTCTGGACTTGGAACGGCGGCACCGTTGATGGCGCCAGAGTGTGGCCAGCCGCTCTCGGTGATGACGGTCTTCTTTCCGCCGCATGCCTGCTTGACGCGCTGGGCTTGGTCGTACACGAAGTCACCGGCTTGATCGGCGGTCTTTCCTCCATCGAAGAAGGCGTGGCAGTTGGCAGCTGCGTAGTCAGAGGCCTGGCAGAGCTCTGGGTGGGCGATCATGGCAACGAAGGTGTCGACGGTCACGACGCTTCCAGTGTAGCCAGCTGCCTTCAGACAAGCCTTGGCAACGTTGATGGCAGCGACTACTTCGGCTGGGCTGTGGGTGCCTGCGTTGACAACCTCGTTACCAACAGAGACGGTGTCAATCACACTCCAGTCGTTCTTCGCGGCAGCGATGATCTTTTGGGCCTCAGCCTCGGCTTGGGTGATGTCGTAGATACCGGCGAACACCTTCATGTTCTTGGCCTTGGCAGCAGTAACGACGGTGTTGACCTGGTCGCAGTCGGTACCGTAGATGCGGACCATGCCGAAGTCCTGGAACTTGGCAAAGTCGGCGTTGACCTCGTCTTGAGACTTGCAGCCGCCGACCTTGTATGGAGAGTAAGAAACACCATGACCAGATGCTGGAGCGCTGGCGGGTGGAGCATAAGTTTCTGGAGCCGCGTCCTTCTGGGCAGGCTTTGGTGATTGAGGCTGCTTTGGTGCTTCCGGAGCAGGTGCTGGGGCTGGGGCGGGGGCCGCTGGGGCGTTTTCTGGAGCTGGAGCCGGAGCTGGAGGCGCGCTGTAAGGTGTCGGGCCACCGTCACCGCTGTATACAGTCTTGATCACGTTGCCGTTTTGGTCGACGTAGACAACAGCATTTGGAGCATGGACAGTGACAATGTCCACGTCAGGCTGAACGTCATCACGCCTGTGAGCGTGGCGGTGACCGCGGTGAACCTGGGCTTGGGTGATGGCAGCCAGTGCCACGACTGAGAGAAGACCAGCCTTCATCTTGTCGATGTTCTGTTAAGGGATGCTAATCTTGTGGGACCGAGTTCGATGCTGAGTTGACTGCCGGCCAGCGGAGTCAGTAAGCCCTACGCTGATCGAAGTAGGTTTTGTCGAGGCGATGAAGTGGGTGTGAAGGAGGGTGTGTGGTGGGTGAAGGCAATGGGCAATGGCTGTTTAGGCGAAATGGCGGTGCATGAGGTGGCGCGGGGTTGACGTCTTTCAGTGAAGAGCCGGCATGACAGGCTTCGCTTTGTTGATGGACTAGACTTACGAGATACAGTAGGCTTGGCGCGCTGCGAGGAATGCTGGATGCTGGATGCCGGTGGTGTGAGTGTGAGTGTGAGTGGATGCTTGGCTGGGTCAAGGAATGTGAGCGGCACGGCGACGGCCACGGCCACGGTGGTGGGTGGTGGGTGGTGGGTGGTGGGTGGTGATGGTGGATGGTGTAAGGAGTGTGGTCCAGCCGAGCAGTGCAGAGAGGTCGGAGAGGGTGCGGCGAGATGCAGTGGTGGTTGTAGGAAAGTCTCTCGAGGGACGATCTGGATTTCGTAGTGACCATGCTGCCAGTGCCCGTGTCAGCTGCATCCCTATGCGGCATGCCCTGCCATGTCAACGCAGGAACAAGCACTAGCCCCGGCCCCCTGTCGGATGGCGCATTAGCGGCCGGCCTCGTCGCGACACTTCATTGGTCGGCGCCCATGTATTTTTGGTCTAGGTTGCGCCGCTGCCGTCGGTGCGCAAACGATTTCTCCCTGCAATTATCACGTTCTACCGTCTACCCTTCCGTCTACCGTCGTGACGTCGTCGTCCGCGGGCTGCCGAGTGCGCGCTCATGGACGCGGTGCGGTTCATTTGTGTCGCGACGTCAATGCTATGAATTGTGATGGAATAATGTCCGCTTTGTGAGGCACTGCTTGTTGCCGGCCGAAGACCATGCTCAGGAACGACTTGGATGTGCTGTGAAGATGTCACAATCACCAGAGCCGGCAGCCAGGAAGCCTCTCAACGAACGCGGCCCGCGTGACTCTCTATGCCATGGCCCATCTTACTACAGTACTTCGGCAGAGGCGAGTCGCCGAAACACTTTGCCATCATCGCTGCTGCATCCTTCACCCTTGCCTCCACACACGCTTTCAACTGCCGCCCGGAACGCCTTCTCCTCTTCGTCAATGGCCTTTGCCTTTTCTGCGAGATACTGCCAGCACATCAGCATATGATACTATCTCTGCAGCGTGGAACACTCACCTTGGTCCGTTTGGTGCCTGGGCTTGGGATAAAATCATCGCCTATCACGAGCTCAGCTGTCTGAAGCTTTCTTCGCGCTCCGGAGAAATGCCTCACCTTGTGCCAGCACCCACGCGAGTGATAGCTGTCCGGGAGTGCACCCTTTCTTCTTCGCCACCTCCTGCAGCTTGTTGACGAGTTAAGCTTTTCGTCGATGTGTTCCACTGAAAAATCTGCGATGCTTCTTGCGCTTGTCCGAGTCGTCGAGATCTGACCGACTTTGCATGGTCCCAGTCAAGCATCCACGACCTAAGGGACTATACGCTACTATCTTCGCTCCAAGCTCACGTGCCGTCGCGAGCAACTTCGTTTGCTCGGATTCGATCTCTTGAAAGCGAACGGCGAGAATTCCATCTGTGCCGCGGCAATTGCGTGTACCTTGCATGCACGTTTCCAGCTTTCTGCCGAACACTCTGAAAGACCCAGGTATCTGATCTTTCCCTCCTTCTTCAGCTCAACCATCGCCTGCACTGTCTAGTCGATTTGCTCGATTCCGACGCGTTCAACACTGGCATTGCACGCTTCCTTGACCTATGCTGCGTCACCTCGCACGCTTGGTGAACCGTCTGGGTTCCTCAAATTTCCGAACTTTGTCGGAGCCGACCTAGCCAAAACGTGATGCCTATGTCAGCTGCAGCGGTGAGCACCTTCAACCACTCTGCGTCGTCATAGAAAATGCTATGCCGGATGAAGTGAAAGATGCTCATGTTGTCGGTAGTGTCTATGCTATGACTTCCTACGCTCTCGTGTTACTCATGATTCGCTCTTCCTCCGGCGCCAATGCATCAATCAAATTCTGTGGAGCAAGCATTGCTCCAGAACTCGTGCTCGATTCGCACATCGTGAAAATCTTTCTTCCACCTTAAAACAGCAGGTCGCCCAGGAGAAGGCCACCTAGCAAACCACCACCAATTGCCAGCGGCATACCGTAGCCTCCACCATACCCTCCACCATAAGGTCTTCCGTATGGCTGCTGAGGTGTGATGTAGCGAGCATTCGGGGTGGTATAGATGCCGTTACCACCGTAAGCACCACCGTAAGGATAGCCATATCCACCTCCATAGCCTCCACCATAACCCATAGGCTGCGGAGGCTGGATATAGATGTCCTTGCCATCGCGATCCTTACCGATGTGCTGCGGTTGTCCCGTTTGCGCCGCTCTTTGCATCGCTTGTCGCACACGCATATGCATCTCATACGCTTGCCTCTCCTGCTCCGCCCTCTGCTCGCGCATCTTCTCACGTTCTTCATGTGTGGTGCCCGTGACCTTGTCTTTCAGTTTCCTGCCAAAAGACTTGTGCTCTGGTTCTTTGCCCTTTCCATCTGGTCGAGGCGGCAATTGCGGGTCTGATGAGCCAGCTGTAGAATGCTGGCGATGATCACCCTCATCATCGGAAGGAGCATATATGTAATCATCCTTGGTCGGGTGATGCTTGTCCCTGTAGTTTATGCTTTCCTGTTCTACGCGCTCACGCTCTTCGCCAGTCAAGGAGTTGAGGTATTCTTCGTCATCATAAGGATGGACCCATATACTTCGTGGTGGGTCTTTCGTTGTATCGACGAAGAATTGGTGGTTGTTCTTTGGATCGAATGTCCGCACCCAGCCTTGGGGAAGTGGTCGCTGCTCGTCTTCCATAGATCGGCGGTACGCTGCGGGTACGCCACCCTTACCGCTGGCGCCTGGCACATTGAGGTGTGAGGAGTTGGTGGCATTGTTGGAACTGGAGCTTCCGGCTTGTGGGTGTGATGATGATAACGATGATCCGGTTGCTTGCGCGTAGCTGGGAGGAGCGTCGGCGGGGATGTCTGATCGGTGTGCCATGATTGTCTCGCAGGTCCAGAAGGTGTCGCGGTGTTGGTGAGAATTATTAGTTGTTGTTATAGTCAGACAGAGCCATCAGGATGCGCGTGGAAAGTGGCAATGGGGCACTGCTTGTGCGGATATGAGAGCTTCCGCAGTGAGTGACAGCCTGATGACCGATGACGCAGCTTGCGGAAGGCCCGGGCCGGGGAGACGTTGTTGAAAAAGCTGGCAGAGAAAGCATACAGTATCTACTGCCTGGCACTGGAGATGACCTCGGCCGCAATGAGAATAACTGGCTATATCGTGGCCAACCAAGGACGAAGTTCGCATCCGTTCAAGTCTCATTTTCGGTCGCTATCTGCAATACTTTTCTGATAGAGCATTTAGCCTCGCTGCCAGTGACTGCGAGCATATACACTGTCTGGACACACGCGAATACATACTGCAGGATACCTCAGAAGAAGCGAACGGCCAAGTCTGGAAGTTGATCGTTTGCTCAAAGCCACGGAACGATCTTTCCAACGAGGCTGTACGTTTGATGAACATAATCTTGCCAACCATCAATAGAGAGGTTGGTAGGCGAGGTGACAACAAGCTTACTAAGTGGGCCGGTCGTAGAGGATCTAGTGGCGATCCAGGCATCATTGATCATTGCCGGAGATCTAAAAATTGTACCATCTATTACTAGGCATGAAGCTTGGCTGGAAGGAGGTACTACACCGCTGGGACTGCCGCTGTCTTCGAAGGAACATATCCGCCCATATATCTAGACAGAACGTTGGACTACTACAATGCCGATCCACAACCGTTTAGACACAAATTGAAGTTGACGCAACGCACCGAATATCAATTCCTTCTCGCCAAGCTGTACGAAGCAGACGGTTTACCAAGGCGTAATGGCTTCCTCTTCCTAGCAAAAGTGTAGCCGAATCCTTGCTACAGTTCTTGAAGCAAGAGTCGAAGCATAATGTGATGAAGGACATCTCTTCTCTGGAAGCAGCATATTGTATCAACACTTGCGCACATGAGGCAATACGCCTTCTCGAACACACGCGAGGACCAACGTATCTCCATGCTTTTTACGATCGACAGCAGCTTAAGAAGTGGCAACAAAACTCTGTCATCTCGATTACCGTAGAAATTCTCAAGATGAATTCCAATGGATGGGAGGAGAAATAATTGAGGCCATTTGCCATCACTATGGGCAAGGACAAGAGGACTGAGTTCCTTTTCACGCACGAAGAATATTGGAGAATGATCATGACCAAAGTTGTGAAGCGTAGAAGATGATCATGATCTTAACATGATTCAGACTCATAAGGCTGCCATATTCCTTCGCGATGAAAAGATGACGGAGTCTGAACCTGCCTGCATGCCTGAGGTGCGTCAGCATGGCCTCAGGTATAGAGACAAATCTGAACCTGCGACCTCTCAGAAACCGTTCTCGGCTCGATGGCGCAGTCTGCAAGTCGTGGATCAGATGGCGCTTTACTGTAAAACGGCATCGCAGTGAGGACAATTTCAGCACGGTAATACTAAGCTCATTTGCCCCGGTGTCCTACGTTGAACCGAGAGCGACTGTCTTGCTCTTAGTCCAGATGCCAATCTGGAGCTATAAACAACGCTTACAATTCACTTCATCTCGACAAAGATTCTCTGCTCTATGGCGCAGTCAGCAAGTCGTCCTTATTACACGCTTGACAATTAACATCGATTTGACCGATTCCAACCAGCATGAAACATGCTGGAGAGGACCGGTCATGTTGTGAGCTATTGAGTCGAGGGCGATTGTTTTTCCCGGCAACGACCTTTTGCCAAGCGTCACATCCCGATTTGAAGCTATCAATACCGTTTCAAGTTTCCGACATTTCGACGATCATTCTCGGCTCTATGGCGCAGTCAGCAAGTCGCCTCTTAGTAGGCGCCTGACTATCAAACATCGATTTGATCGATTCCAACCAGCATGTTTCGTGCTGGAGAGGACCGATTATCGTTGTGAGCTATTGAGCCGAGGGCGATTGTTTTGCTTCGCAGTGGTCAGCTTCTGGCTTCTTCTTGCTTCCTGTGTTTGCTCTAAACAGAGTGACGGAGGTTCGAAAGTCTTCATTGGCCGTTCATGGCCTAAATGGGCCTTTCACTCATCATACATGTCAAGCATCAAGCTGATGCGAGCGCGATCACTTCTTGGCTCACCTCGATGCACCTCGTCATCTCATTGTGCGGCGGGCGATCTCTTTACTACGTTTTACTGGATGTCGGCGAAGCTTCTGAAGCAACTGAAACGAAAACGAGGACACTGCAACACTCTGGAACGGCCTCAGGCGGTATTTCTGCTATTCAGACCTGATCTGAGGTGGTGGGCAGCCATTCAGCTGTGGGCCATTGTTTTGCGTTTTGCTTCGCTAATGTCCAGCCTGATCAAGATATGCACGTCAAGATATATTACCTTCTAATCGACAATCATCCACGGCTCGATGACTCAGTCGGTAAGTGATCAGGCCCACATCTGACGACCTGCGCGGGCATTGACTGAGCCATGCTCGTTGGGCCGTGGGCGATTGTTTTGCACTTCGAGGTTCAGCGCGCGAAACTTTGTTCCAGTGATTCCAGCTTTCGGACTGAAGCCCAGCTCAGTTTTGCTTCATACTCTTGCTCATATTTCTATTCGGCGTCCATGCTTGGTTCATGATATGTATGACACATTTTGCAATCATGCTCGCTCAGATGCATTTTGCCTCCACCCAACCAACGCCGCGTTTAGCACGACCCAATGATGGCTTATGCGCCAACCCTTGCTCTCTCATCAATGCCAGCCTTCAAATGCTGTATGACTTCTTCGCCTAGCCATCTCATCGAAATGCTAACGTTTCTTTCATCCTGCTCATCCTCGAGCATATGTCTCCCGCCGCCATTCATCTGCTCTTGGGCTTCCCTCACCCTTTCGGCCCAAGCAAAAAGAACCCTGAGGTTCCAAAGGTCCTTACTGCGATCACTCTTCACCGCTCCAAACAGCACGAGCCTATCATCCACCACAGTAGTGCGCTCACTGGAGTATATGCTGGAAGTGATTTCTGGTGGGAGGAGCATCTCGACATCAGCTTTATCCAGACCGTCGAAGGCGGGCAAAGTCAGAATGGTCTGCCAAAGATTGGATGCGATCCTGTTCTTCATATGAGGTTGGCTGCTGAGCGACATGTCGCTCAACGCTGCGAGAGCGGCAGTAAAGATGGAATCGTGAGCTTCCGTGGCAGGGCATCGGCGTACTGAGATATGTTGATCTCTGCGGAAAGCTTCCAGATGCGCCGGGTTTGCTTCGAAGTCGAGCGTGACGCGCCAGTACTTTGGATCATCGGTCTGCACAGTTGCGATCAAATGCAGTTCTGGTAGCAGACATGGCGCGCGAAAATTTATCTGCTCGCCGGTACGAAGGGTGACCAGAATCGGCATATGAATCGGTCGCTGTGTGTCAATGTCCTCGATGACTATGCACCTGGCTTCTGCTGCAAGAGTCCAAAGATGTCGGAAGGCTTGGAGATGGACTCGATTGTCGTGGACATCGATAGGGAAGATGGGGTAGAATGACACCATCATCGCGGCCAGAGCCAGATCAGATGTGGTCAAGGTAAAAGTACCTCCGCCCATGAATAAGATGCCAATCGCTAGATGGGAGGAGAAATGCGAGCCGTAGGGCGTGTCCGGGTCAGTGCGTCCATGCATTCTTCGCAGATATCGGAATGTCTGTAGGTCTCCTGTTCCAGCCATGACGGTCGCCGCAGAAAGCGCGAGAACATCCATGCACCGGCGAAGAGCCGATCGAGCTAGTTTCCCATCGAAGTAGAATGCATCTGCACCCTCGCTGAGACGATGGAAGAAGCTCAACAACGTCAGTATTTCGTCCCTCGCGGTTGTATTGCCACTGCCGGCAAATTTCAAGCTAAGTGCCCAGGCCAGCCCAGTGAAGACGTTGAACAGCGGCACGTATTTGCTGTCGATTGTTCGAGTAGTCAGCATGTGGTCTAACGCAGCCTTCGAGCGATTCTTGTAACATGTTGGAAGGTTGTCTTGTATCCATCCTTGGTCATAGGTCGGCCCTCGAGCTTCGATGCTATCCCACATAATCACGTGCTTGGCCATTGATCGCAGGAGCAGAACATCTGGCCTGACCTGGTCAAATTGTGCTTCGGAGTCAGGTATGTCGATCTTATTGGCTATGGCTTGATCGCCAGACTTCATATAGACCATTGCAAGTGCCATCACCGCTCCAGCCGTAGCTCGATCGAACACGTGTACGGCATTGACGGGTCGTGGGCCGACTGCCATTCCGAGGAGACGTTCAGGCAGCTGCATGCCATGCAGACCTCTCAGGTCACGACCCTTGGCCAGATTGATGAACCCAAGGGCAAAGCCAGCGGCCAAGCGATAGCATTCGTCGCGAAGCGGATCTGGGCCGCTATCTGGATCCTCGACTTCTAAGTACTCAATTTCTGACAACATCACCTCACTCATGCGACGATGTTGAGTGTTGTAATAAAGCAGACCAATACCCATTAGACCTGCAGTCTGCGTGGCAGGAGATACGTTCAGCTCTGCAGCTCCAGGCGGAAGCATTTTGGTGATGTGGACTGAAAGCATGCGAGTGATCAGCCCATCCATGGTGCCAATATGCGAAGCTGAAAGACCGAGCAGCAATCCCACAGAAGTCATGGTGTGCTTTGGTGTGAGATATCTGAACGACAACCATTTCGCCATATGTCGCAAGTGGCCACCAACTCCAAGCGCGAGCAGAAATCCGGCGTGCCGGTTTGTGAGCTCTACCGGCTTGTTGAATGCGATCCAGGATGTGTCGATTCCTTTCACATTGCGAGAAATCCGAAGCCCAGCAGAAACGCCGGCATGGAAGTACGCCCAGTTCACCTTTTCTTCGGTCAGCCCGCTTCGATCAGCTGTCAATGTGTGGCCCATAGGCTGCATGATGCATGATGAACTGAAACCAGGCAGTTGAAACTTTTCAGTCAAAAGTGGCGTCTGGCTATCAAAATGCAGCATACCATCTCCAGCGGGCAGCGCAATCATCCGAGTAGTGACGAAATGCATGACTTTACGCTGATGTTCAAAATGTGCCTGTTCGTCCCACTCTGGCTGCTTCGGACAATGGCCAACCTGCACAGTGTTGAAGTGCATCAGACTGGTGGCCTCCACAAGTCTTCTATCGTCGCTGAATATCAATTGCGAAATTGAGTGTCGTCCTGCCTCTCTGGTCTTTGCGTGCGGATTTGACTGTTCAAGCGAGTGGCAGATAGACTGTACATCGTGGGGCTCTGTAGCCGAAGTACTTCGCATAACGCTCGCTGAGCTCGACGCCTGAGGTCGCTTTGTGGTGAGATCCTCCCGCCCGACGAGGCGGAGCAATTCATCCCGCCAAGTTGTCGGCGGCTCCTTCTCGCAACAAGCGATAGCTTGCCTGAAAGGCGCAGCAATGGCTTCAGGCAAAGTCTCAAGCATCTCTGAGGTGATACGCTTCTGTGCAAGAAGCTCAACCGTTCTAGCCGGCGTTGTGATGAATCCACCACTACCAGCGAGTAGGTCTGACAAAGCTACAATTCGTGGCGTCAGCTGCTTGGCATTGTGCTCCGAGACTTTCGGGATGATTGCATCTGTTCCCATTTGAGAAATTTCATAGAGGGAAGGATGGCGCTCCGATGAAGAGTGCTGAAGTGCGTGTTCAAACCACTTAAAGACAGTGACAGGCCTTGCCAGAATACTTAGGCGCGGCGTGTTGCTCGGTATCGATTGAATATACGCCCATCTGTCCTCACTTGCGCCTTCTAAGCAGTACGGTCTTCCTGTCTCGTAGCCCCACTCGTGCAGGCCAAGCCAAGATCCGAGTTGAGCGATGACAGGCGCGAGCGGCATCTGCGTAGAGTCCAGGGTACAGAGTTTTTGCTCTTCTCTGAAGACGTGCAGAGCAAGCATGAGCCTGGCCGCTACGATTATGGCAGACCCCACGTCAGGTCGATCGTCCTCGGACGGAGTCGTCGCCAAATTTTCTGCGAGCACGGCGGCCACCACGAGAAGCTGGTCCTTTCTGTTCTCAAGATTGCGCGGAGACATCTGACTGGTCTGGAGTGTAGTAGATGGCAGCCAAGACCACACAGAAGAGGAGAGTGCGGAACTGCTGTGGCTCGCCTTTTGCAGGCCTACTTTCGTACTCGCCGCCGGTTTTGCTTTCCCCAAAGCCACTCTGGAGAGGTTGATAGCAGCGCGAGCCTTTGAATCCAAGATGCCGAGGACGAAGGTGAATATCATACTCACAGCAGCCACGAAATCAGCGTCGCTACTTGTGCCTGCCATCATAGCAGGCTGAAGCTCCAATTGGGCACGCGCAATACACCAGGTTCTGCGCACAGCTCTTGCTTGATGTTTGGGAAGCATAAGCTCAGATAAAGTCAATATTTTCCTGGCCAACACGTGTCGCGGCTGCAGTCGCAATCTCCTTCGATGCTTCACGCCATCTGCGCCAACTTCGTCAAAACGCCCATGGTTTCCGATGTGCTCAAAGGTGACAGGTGGCGAAGGTACATTGACAGTCCTATTCTTGCCAGTCTCCTTGGCATCGACATCGACATGTCCGAATTCGAGAGGATCGTAGACCCTGTAAGCAGCAGGATGTGGTAAAGGACATGGCTTTCGGTCGTCAAGAGAGAACTGTATCCCATTGTCGCCCAGTATCAGAGCGCGTACCTGGCCAGAGCGAAGCTTGGCAATGTCATCGCATGGCTCCAATCTGTTTTCACCAGTGAGCATCGGAATCGCGATCGTAGGTGACTGATGCAAGTCTGGCCATATCTGTCGGTATTTGATTTTCAATGCAACGTACTGGAGCTCCTTTGTCCGACGATCGTGAAGGTACAAACGGACTCGGGTATCGTCGGTTCCATTGATTGACGGGGGCTCTGACAATGTGGCGACGTTGTAGCGAGATGTTAGAGCGTCTGAAGAGTCGAATGCTGGAGTTCTCAAGCCGACCGCGAAAGAATGTATCTTGCGCACGATTAATTCGCGCTTGAAGCCTTCTTCTGTACTGCCAAATACGTCATCAATGCCCGTGGTATCGTACGTCGCACGAATGTGCCGCAGAATGCCATCAAGACTCTCTTCGGCATCAAATTCAATCGTGGTGTCCAGATCCATGCTATCGTCCTCACCTCCTAGACTCTCCCCATACACACTTCCAGGTGTCGATCCGCGGCTTTTGCGGACGCTTAGAGATCTTCGACCATGCTCGCCCCCGAAAGAAGTAACTCGTCTACCGCCAGGGCCCGCAAAGCTATTGACCGTGTTCTGACTAGCACGCACATCTGCGTTGATGGAGCTGACTCGTCGATTCTCCCTTGCTGGCTGCTGTGCGCCAGCTGGTTGAAAGTCCGGGTCCATCTGAGAAGCCATCACAGCTTCCTCCTCCTGCCTTGTCTGCTTTCTTGAAAGGCCCGCACCTTGAGAGCCCAGCGGCTCACCTTGAGAATTCGTCACACCAGCCCCGACAAAGCTCTCCCGTGGTTTGTCACGAGGCCTGACTGCAGGTGTAGTCGAGCCTGTGCCAATGTTGGCGCTAATGAAAGAGCTTCTCCTCCTGGCCTTGGCGGCTTTGTGTTCTGTCCGCTGCTTGAGCAGTACTCTCAGCGACTTTTCATCCTTATACCACATGTGCCACACCGTCACAGTGTTGATGTCGTGATTCGCCGTGACCAATAAACCGAGCTGACTTGTCCGGTCAGAGCCGCGCTGAAGAAGCTCATCTTCCGCTGAAACATAGATGACTTTCTCGCCAGGATCTAGGCCTTCAAATTCCACGTTCAGCTGGGCCTTGCTTGACAGTCGCGACTTGTGATGCTGCATAGAATAAGTGACGACGCCCAGGTCCGAGAGAGGGCTGGTCAACGAATAGAGGTTCGTCACGTCTTCGTCGCTCTCTCTGCTAGGCGCAACAATGGTACTTTGAAACAAGGCTTCTAGCCTGTTATCGCCATCGAGTCTACTTGGCTGAGCCGGTCGAGTAGTCGGTAAGCGCTTGGTAAAAAATGGCGAATGCGGGAATGACTGAGATTGTTGAAGAGACCCAAAGGAATTCGGGGGAGCACTTGGCAGCATCGGCGTGGGTGGCAATGAGATGGGAGCAGTTCGCTTTCTTTGGAGGATCACACCGCGTGGTGCGGTGAATGCCCTGTCCACCTCGAATGGCAGATCAACAATATGGCTGGCTCCACGGAGGAAGTAGATGTGAGCCTTGGTCTTCAGCAGAACGACCAATGCTCTCGCCAAAGTCTCCTCCGACGGTGGTTGAGCTTCTTCTCTGCGGAAGTCGTCTAGCGAGGTGGACAGACGTAAGCGTTTTCGCGGAGTGCGAGTAGTGCCTGATATTTTTGGAGTGTCTTCTGAGAGCACTTTCGAGGTGGCGGGAAATGTGGCGAAAAGTGCTTGCTTCACATGCTCCCCCTCCACATCAAAGCGGTACACATTGCGAATGAATCTGCCTTGCGACCAGGCTACAGCGGTTTTCGTTGCCAGAAGCTCTTCCTCGATGTCGTCGTCGCCGTCTTGTACGACATGCGTTTCCCACTGATATTCATGCTCCCTGACGTTATGAGGCAGGATTCCTTCCGAGACCAGGTATGGGAGTGCCACAGGACTGTGCACGCCGAGGGAGCTTACGGCCGCCATCTGTCCTATGGGAGACTGGATTGCCTCGTGGCATCTTCTGTTGGCCCGGGCCGACGACAAATATCAAGATTGGCGGGATATTGGATGTGGTGAAGGTGGTGGTGATGTTTTGGTTTTGCAACATGAGGTCCGTCAAAACATCCCACCAAAGTTTGACGCGTTTGTTTGTGAAGTCGCGTCCGCCCCCAAAACGACCTCTCTGAAATCTTGGCAGTAACTAGACCATCGACAGCGACATCCTGGCCTGGAAGCGAGTCGGAGATGGCGTCGCATGTGCAGCCGCGGGTGACGAAACGGGAGAAGAAGCTCCATTTGAGGTATGAAAGTATCGGCAGGCTATGCTGCTTTGATGCGACAACCTAGAACTCATGCTGACTACTTCCACGTGCTACAGCTACGAGCTCCCACACCGCATCCACTGCTCCCTCATCTCGCCGCTGACCGCACCGAATGGCTCGACACTGATTCTGTTTGGACACAAAACTGGATTGCGCGTATTATGGCGCGGCGGACGGCGGCGAAGGCAGAATGCGGCAGCACACGCAAAGGGCACCAATGGTATGCTCGATTTGCTGGATGACGATGAATTTGAGGAAGCCGAGGAAGAGCAGGATCCCGACTGTCCATATCCAAGCATCATCGAAGACCTGAATGTCGATTTTGGCTCCGCTGACAAGCCTGTGGCGGCCCTTCACCTAGCGACTACTTCCATCGCAGACAACACAGCCGCACCGCATGTTCTTAAAAGCAGTGCCATCGTGGCGGCGGCATCCAGCGACGGCAAGCTCAGAGTGCTGCAGATTCCGCTCATGCCTCCCGCCGATGAGGCGAAAGAACGGGCGAGCCGTGAGATCGTTACCTCCGCCATCGAGCTAGATCTGGGCGCATACCACATCGCGAATCTGCCTGCAAGTTTAGCAGTCAAATTCCTT
This sequence comes from Pseudocercospora musae, assembly GCA_001578225.1. Lineage (NCBI taxonomy): Eukaryota > Fungi > Ascomycota > Dothideomycetes > Mycosphaerellales > Mycosphaerellaceae > Pseudocercospora > Pseudocercospora musae. Next base: position 57,725 of record LFZO01000057.1, read on the forward strand.
GCGCGCGAGCACCAGCGATCAAATGCTCTAATCGCACCGAATGACCATGTGGAGGGATTTTTGCTGGTCGTCAGCGCGGGCAGAACACTCCGCACCTGGACTATTCCTGTCACAGCAGATGCCATTGTGAGGGACGATGCCGAGAATCTCCATACGCTATCATTGCCCTCGCCCGCCATCAGTGTCTCGCTGCATCCATCGCCGCGTTCGTCACAGCTTTTACTCGTCGATGCTACGTCTGCCGTGCGGATGTACGAGCCTCTAGCGAGCCCTGCTCCACGGCGAAGGCCTGGCTCAAGCGATTCGACGTCCCTGCTATCGACCACAGCATCAACACCGGGAAGGTGGATCACAACCTTTCATCCTGCGTTTCAACCACCCAGAGACGCTTCGGCTGTCAGCGTAGCCTTCTCTCGACGCAAAAAAGTGCTGGATGCAAAGTGGATTTTAGGCGGCAGAGGGGCTCTTGCCTTGTTAGAAGACGGCGAATGGGGCATCTGGGATGTCATGTCTCCACCAAAAGGCAAGAGTGTTGAAGAGTTCGCGTTGAATGGCTTCTTGGACACTGCGGCAAGGACAGAAACAGCAGAACCTGCAAAACAACGACAAGGTGCCGCACGCCTTGCGCCATCAACCCCAAATACTCGCAAAGCCAAGCAAGATCAGCTCTTCTCTGGCACTCCAAAAACGCCTTCAAATGTTGCACCACGAGGCGGCATATCTATCTCTCCGTATAGCATCAAAGCGGGCGCAGGAGATGAAAGTGTGATCCTGTGGTATAACGGCCAGATCTACTCCATCGCGAGTATAGGACGATTCTGGCAACAAGGTACGAGCGGCGGACTCTACTCCTCCAGTCTCACACACATTCCCAACATCAATCTGATGCAGGAAAACGTCACCAGCATATCACAATTTGCATCCAAGACCGCGGGCTCTGGAATTGGCTCAATGAATACTCAACGAGATCTGCTCGTCTCGGCCGAACATCGCGCCATCATATTACAGAGCACACGTCCACCAACACCGAGTCGGCAGCTATTCCACGCTGCGGAGAGACCTGTGTCACGAGATCAGCAGATGCTCGAGTATGGAGAACTGGACCTTGACGGAATCGACAATATGCTCGATAGCATGGCTGCACCTGCCAGACGAGTTGACTTCTTGAGCCCTGTCGCATGAAAACGCTTCACTAATATGATACCCCAAATTCAAGCAGTTTGCTATTTCCCAGTCCCAGGCCCTTCCCCTTCCGTTTTGTAGTATTACCTTCGCGTGTCAAGGTGGAGCGCTTTCTCAAGGCCAATGAGATGATTGCTCAGTATTCCACGCGATAGATCAATGTTATTGTCCCGGTTCATGACAAGTCTGCTTGCAGATGTAAATGGACAGCTTGGCCTCGGTCGACCTGAGATGTTTCTAAAGCTTCTCGTTCAAGGTGAGCCGTTTGTGCTGTCGAGTGGGATGGTTGAGCAATACGCTCTCATTCGATGTTGCTGCGACGTCATCGGTGATGTTTGCAATGTCGCAGCGACTGTTACATGGGAGCACTGCTACATATTTTGGCCTCGATTTTGATTCGTGAAGACAATATTCCCTCATCCTGACCAAATACTTATCACGCTGATATCTACTATTCAAGTTCAGTCTTAGCACTTCAAAACATGAGGTCTTCTCTGCCAAGGCCACGCGAAGGATGGCAACTTCATCAGACATTATTATTCTCGTTGATCAATTTCTACCAGCATATTCTTTCACACCCGGTGTATTACGGTGTATACCTCAAGACCTTTCTCGAGCTTTCAGCGACTCTTCACGCGTTTGTTCTTAGGCTACATTAGCAGCCTCAGCTGCTACACCCGCACTGTCTATCTCGAGGAGTCCTAGATGCGAGTGGCGTTTGCCAAGCTGAGTTGGTGATAGTCTTTGATAACGTCTTCCAAACATGTGCCTGGAGCATGGCGAAACGCCGCAACGTACGATCCTTCTAGAGAATCTAGACTGCCTAATTTGGATGTATCTAGTCTTAGGTACACAGACTGCCTTGGCACGCTATTCCCCTTCGGGGTTTTGCCGAAGGCAGTCTAAGGCAGCATTTAGGGGTTCTAGTAGATAGAACTTAGCTCTCTAGTATTTAAATTAGTTTCGATAGATAGGCTACTTATAGTCTTAAAGATTTATATATAAATTAATATACTATAACTAGATAGCTTTTAGGTCTTCTAGATACTATATATTTACGAAATTTATTAATATTTTATTTAGAGCTTATAGTAGATATTAGATAGAATAGATTATATATAATACTTTATTTAAATAGTATATCGTTATTATCTAGTAGCTATCTAGCCGTTCTAGAAGCTAGATTGTGTAATAGTATAACCTTGGACCTCCTCTAGAAGGGAGCTACGCGGAGCGCTTGATTGGCTCGCTTCGGAGGTGGTCTGAGCGTTCCATGAGACTAGGATGCATCCAGGTTAGCTGGTACCTGAAAGCCAGACAAATCTACAATTGCGCTCTGTAGATAATATGACCGCCGTCTGCTCATAGAGATCACGTACAGTACGAGAGACACTCAGCAATTCCAATGTGCAGCTCATCTGCACAGAGCCGATCTTGAGCATCTCCTAGACAGTTTGTTACAATGGTCAGAATGTGTCGTGGACATCGAGGCACCCTGGCCTTCGTCGAGTGGCTGCCGAAATGAGCCTGAGTATCTGGGAGCAGATTGTATGTAGAGTAGCAACCCAGTAACGCCGTGCTTTCGCTCCTGTCCGCTGATCCGTGTTTTGCGCGATCAAAAGTGCTCAAAGACAGCATGCCCTCAGCCGGGCTCTCGCTCCTTCTAGGGCTATGCCTATTACTGACCTTCTCCCTAGCAAGTTCAGCTCACGAAGCACAACATGAGCATCACAACGACCTCAAACACTCGGCCAAGAAACGCCTCGGAAAACGCCAACTTCCTGACTTTGCGCAACGAAATCTGAACACGATCCGCAAGATCTACGACTTGACAGTCTATCCATACAATGATCCTATACAGAAGCAAGGCGGGTCTGCCGTGCCTCCTGGTCTGTTCGCTCAGAACACTGTAGGCCGAGTGTCGCCGGTGGGAGAATTCAAGGGGTTTGAAGATTCCATCGAATACTTCTTCGCTCTAGCGCCTTCGCCGAAAGATCCAAACTTCAGAGGAGCCGCCATATACGAAGCTCAGGTGGTGGAGTTCACGAGCGGCTGCCCAGAAATAGCAGCGAGTCTGGTGTATTTGAGGACCGCAAAGGTCGACGCCAATACGTACCAAGTGGACACGAGCCAGCCTATGAGCACGCTATCTCAGGTGAGTCAGGAGTGATCTGAAGACATCAGACGGCGCTGATGAGCGTTCACCAGGTGGCGTTTTGGCAATTCGATCCATATGGTCAAGTGGAGCGATACCATGCGTGGATACCAAACCTCGAAGCGTGGGTTTATGCGCAGACGGGCTTCGACTTCAGCTCTTACCTCCTGGGAAAGGCTGTCCCTCTTTTCCTCTGCCCTGAGATCCAGGAGCGCTGCACTGGACGTAACCAGCAATTCTTAGACGTGTTAACCTGCTCCATCGAGCTCGACCTCAAGCCATTTGGAAGCTTCGATGAAGCATATGGTGATACTGTGGCTTGTCGTATCATCCATCTGCTGCTCACGAAAGTCGCGCCAGATGTTCACTGTCCTCATGTGGGTCCTAGTGGGGGAGGCAAATGTAGCCCGATTGAGTACAGCAAAGACTATTTTGACGACGACCAGCTATTTGGTGTGCCTGTGGGGAGTGCTTTCACCTGTGGCGGACCATTGATATCACCATACCAGTATGGAAGCATGGACCATGTGATACCTCCACCATATCAATTACAAGGCCGGCCACGACCGCAAGAGCAGCCGGGTGCGTCGGGTGCTGCGACCAACAATCCACTGAACCCACTTGTTGAGCCTGTCTCCGGACTGCTGCAAGGAATCGCTCCACAGAAGCTGCCATCTTTGGACTCAATTTCAGGCTTCTTGCCAGGCTTAGGAGGCGGAGGTGGTATGAAGGAGTAGGGTTCTATCAAGCCGTTCTCATTGCGAAGTGGAGTGGCATTGATATTGCGCTCATTGTGAACGTTCGCGAACATGTCAGGTACCAGACCAAAGTTAGGAGCGGTAATGAAACAAATGCGTCCAACCTGAAGAGGTCGAGATGTAACGCAGCAAGAACACGACGAGGAGTAGAAATGCAAGCTTTACGTTTACCGAACAGCCAGACACCAATTTGACCTTTGCCTCACTGGGCTGCGCCTCTCCGAGCTTCAGTTCTTTCATCACGGTCTCGACCTAGAGGACATTATCAGATCAGTCGATGCTCTTTTCATGCAATGGTCACATTGTCATACGGCCCCTCCCCAGTAACTCTCCGCGTCAACGCAGCAACCAGACTTCCACAACAATACCTCTTCCACCCCAAAACTCTGCCTTCAGTATCAGAGCGCACAACAACCGTCTCATGGAAAAAAAGTTCGAGATTCTTTCCAGACACAACAAGGTGATTCTGCATTTCGCACATGATTTTCCTCTTCTCATGGTCGACCATCTGGCTCAGGACACGCCGTTAAACAAGTCGCATGCCTCTTTGAGAAATTGAAGCCATCTACCGCTGCAACAGGACCAATGCATGTTGTTAGATGTCCTTGCATACTGATGGGATGGGCCTTGCATTTGCTGCTGAAGAAGGATTCGAGATGGTCTCAGGAGATGTCTGAGGAGCGAGCGTTGAGGGTGATGAGGATGGTGTAGAAGTCTTCGAGGGCCTGTACGATGTTTGGAACGACGTTCATATTTTGGTATCTCTGGGAGCTTTGTAGTAGTATACTGCTAGTCGATCGGAGCAGTGCAGCGAGGCCATTGAAGCTCCGACTGATGAGGCCGCCTACGCATAGCAAGTAGCATCACGTTTTATTCTGATGATCTGATATGTAGCTTGCTTGCACCACATGTGACATGCCAAATGAGGCATGGAGCAAGATTCTGTTCTTCGAGCTGCAAGTTCTGGGCAAGTGTTCATTTCGTTGTTCCAACGGACTTGATGTCAGGAAAGAGTAAAGCTGAGAAATTGCATAAGGCGGCATAGGATCTGAATTGCTCAGGAACATGTGAATCTGGTTTTCGCGTCTTCCCTGCGACTAAACTTCCATTGTGTCAACCAGTCCGTGCACAGTCGTTCTCATATCAGTCTGGCCGTCTCTCTGAAAGACTGCATTGCTATGTCTTACATCCTCATGCCCCAAACATCAGCTCTATACGGCTTGTGTACATCATATCTCATGTCCGCACAGCTCTCGTGCGTGCTGTTCGTTTGGCTTGCTGCTGCTGTGTCCACTAGTGCTGTCGCTTGCTCGGGTCATTACATATTCTCCCAGTCCCGGCCATTGCGATAGTGCTTAGACGGATCAGCCGCCGTGAAGCTATTGATGCTATCGTGTCTCTTTAAGGCGATTCGAAGCAGTCCGTCTGTCGTCCTCTCCTGATCGCGCTGCTGCAGCTTCTTTTGCTTGTGCGCATGGCGGGATTTGCGCGAGTGATGCCAGCGGTCTATCAGCTTTGCGACTGGATTTGCCATCGCCTTTTACTGCTTCTGATGGGCGGGCTTATCTGGTGTTTGGATGTGGTGTGACTCGAATCTGGCATGTGAGGTTGCGCGAGTCGATAATCGGGGGACATTCGAAATGAAGTCGGAGTAGTGATGCTATCCCAAGCATGTGACACTGTGCGACGTTCTGACGCAGTCTCTGCCAAACCTACTTCGCTAATCGACAGGGCAAATTCATTCACCTCGGAACAAGTTCTTGCGGCTAATGGAACTTTATGCTCCACAGCCGTGTGCGCCCGGGTTGGCCACTAGTTTCGTCAACGGTCTGCACTAGGCACATGAGCCCTAGCAATGCCGGCATTGTACCTGTAGATCCACTTGTGGGACCTCATCGAAGTTGCCAACACCGACTCATCCTTCACCGTGCAGGAATCCTTCGTGGCATTTTTCTGATAACGTGGCCAGCTACGACTCGCAAGCATCGATCTTCCTGTCTGCTTGGCATCTGCTTTGCGCCAATGCCGGGAGTTTAAACAGCTCCAGCATCTACATCTATTCGCATAGAGGCAAGTCGGCTGAAGATGTCCTTCTAGCCCGGGATCTTTCTTGCACCGATATCAATTATAAAGGTGTCGTCTGCGGTGCGCGGCTAGCAATGCATTTCATGAGGCACAATCAGCCACAGTCCTGTGGTGAGGTTATCGTCATGGCAAGTATCGGCGGCATCTTCTCCCACAGGGCTTTCCCAAAGTATTGCGGAACGAAAGCAGGCGTCATTCGGTTTGTGCGAGATGTCTCACCACTTCTGAAGGCCAAAGAGGCCATTCTGATCAACACGTGCCGTCCCCACCCCCGTCTTCCCACAGGGATTGATCGATGCCATCTCGGAAAAATGCCTCACGCCAGTCTCCACGATTTTGGAAGCCCATGACAAGTTTATCGATGACGGTACTGGAATGATCGGTAAGGCTTTAGAAGCATCGGCAGAAAGATCTCATCTCTATGATCCTTTCCAGAGTATGGTAATGGCTATAAGACCGAGAGAGCCGTGACAGTGTGGGAGCCACACTTCAGAGCTATGCACGGCGACGATTCAACATTGGATGATGCTGTTGCATGAGTGAGATCTCATGTCTATTTGTGAGCCTGGTGTGGTGGCAGAAGTCCAGTCGTAGTCCATGAAACAGCTCCTTTCTGCTTCTCTGGGTCGGTAGCCTCCATGATTTGCCTCATAGCATCATCACAAAAGCCCAGAATAGTTCGAACATAGGTATCATCGAGGGTGATATCGACAGCCAGGCCGTACAACCTGTATGCGGCAACTCGGCCATTCCCACATCAAAATCTGATCGTGAGCGCATCTTTGCATCGTCAGGCTTCTTTCCATCCTCTTTACGATCGGCGGCTTGCGCACACGCTGCAGTTGGAGGCGGTGGTGCATTTGAGAAGGGGAGAGATGAACAGACGGATCTGCAGAGGTGCCGGGCTTCACTTGCCTGTCAAAAATTGTGGCTCGTGCGCGGTAACGAGGATTACAGAGCGGCTCCGAAGCCACCCGCAAGCCCGCAAGCTAATTCTCTTCTCCCTCCTCCACTCATCGACTCTGGGATAGGGATGCGTTACGTTCCCTTACTAGCTTCTGGTCGCCGCCTTGGCTAGACTTGCCTCGCAAAGGATGAACTTTGGCCTCCTGTCACATCCGCGCGAGCGGAACGCGTGGAGCGCGTCTCAAGCAAGCATTCGAAACGATGATAGATCGTGCCCAAGTGCACTGGACACGGTCTCTCCTTTTGGCCTGTGCCGGTTCTATGTGCAATGGGAAGTGCAGACTGCGCAGACCTAGGCGGCCCCACGGCATACAGCTGGTATGTCTCTGCTTGGATCATCGCGACCACGGTATCCTTCCTCTGATTCGGGCCTCTGACAGATCTGCTCGGCCGACGCTGGTTCTCGATGGGAGGCAACTTCATCACATTCGTTGGACATTTGGTCGCTGGAAGCGCAAGGTACACCTCTAGCAATGGCGCGCAACAGATCACAGCCGGTATGGCCAATATCGGATTCGGCGGCGCCCTTTGCCAGATGGCTGCTTTATTTCTGCCCGAACTGCTTACTGGTGCTTGAACACATATTGGGGTTTCTTTCGCAGAACTAGTAGTATATATCACTGTGCTTGTGGCTCCAGTCACCGCTCGCCTTGGATATCAGTATGCGAACTGGGAGTGGAACTTCTGAGCTCTGGCAATCTTTCACGTTCTCTGTTTTGCCGGGCTTGCGCTGCTCTACTTTCCACCAGCTCATCCGTGAGTGTAAGCCATTTGAACATCGCGGAAACCGCTAACGTCTTTGGTGAATCGGGAGAAGCCACAAGTAAGGTCCTTGAGGAGATTAACTATCTCGGCATGTTCCTTGGAGGTGCTGGAATCGTGCTGGTCCTCAAGGGCATCTTCTGGGCAGGTATCTATGACTCCAGCAATCATGTCGTGGCCACTCTTGTCGTCGGCTTCGCCTTCATCGTCATCTTTGCGCTGTGGGAGCACTTTGGCAAGCTAAAGCATCCACCCACACTTGCTCGCATCTTCACATCGTCACCCGGCCGAGAATTCACCGCGCCAGCAATCGCGCTTGGTGGCATCAACATGTTTACTACTCAAGTCGTATTCTATGGCCAACCATAATCACGAAGTTCTACACGAATGGCGGGTATGCTCTTGTGTGTAAGGCATAACTCCGAGCGTGCTAGTAAGATTGAGCCAGCGGTGCCAGAGGTAAGAGCACTGTCTCAGCGCCGTGTCTCGGAGTGCCTATCGTTCGGACCATTGCTGACCATTGTACCCGTTGCTTTCAGGTGGTGCCAATTAGAGAGACGGTGTCGTGCTTCCTCTGCCACAAGGACTTGCAATTCTGTTGGGCGTCACGGGTCTCACATTATTCGGCAGCAAGATCAATAGCTCACGGGATCAAGTTGCGAAGCTTCTTACTGTGGTTCGTACGACGGACCTGGCCATTTCGTACCCAGCGAACATCGTCACAGCAGCCAACGATGCCATGAATGATGCGTACTGCCCTGCCATCTCGTGAATATACACCGAGCAAAATGATTGATTGTTCCCGGCTGACTCTTCTCGTGGGTTGTGGCCATGGTCTCCATGGCCTCCGGCGTCGTGGGCCTGGTTGACTGTGCATGCTGCAAGGATATTGGCCACATGACGAAAAACCAGATTGAGGTGTTTCTCGAGAACGATCGAGTGGCAGAGAGGAACAAATTCCATCGAGTGTCTCACAAAACGTAAGTATGCCAATCGTGTAGCCAAATATATATTGACCAAATGAGTAGAGCTACTATCCATTTGTTCGGCCAATAGATCCTCAGATCTGTTATAGCGCTTCTCTCGCAGGTGGAGATTTTTGCGGCTGCGTGGAAGACGCAGAGTCTTTGCTGTCCCATCGATCGAGATAACGCTCTCTCAAAGAGTTTCGAGCAAGGACCACGATCACGTCTCGGAACAATCTGTGTCGGCCCTGAAAGGCAGGACAGAACTTGAATAAGCTGTGTTCATGCTCCTTCAGAGCCCAGAGGCAGGCTGATGGTGCACGTGTGTTTGATCAGACCAACATCAGCCTTATCGCCGCAAAGGCTTGGCCAGGGACGATGGCGAAGTCGACATAGATCAGCACACCAAAAGCAAGCCGTTATATGCTCGTCATTCTGCGCCAGAAGACCCTCGGCCGAACATGTCCAGCATGTCCTTCGAGCCACGATCGAAGGCTGCCAATCGGGCAGCATATATGCTAGCTCGCACGTTGACCAGAGCAGGTCGCCCAGTGCCGCCAACCAGCGGTGTCTATTAGAACTGGTCTTGCCTCGCCTTCGCAGCGACTGCCGAAGCCAAGTCTTCTGGAAGATGGCTGGTCGAAGACGCGGGAGGTAAAACGCCTTATGGATGCGTCGGCTTCTGTGTGCAATCAGTCTGAGGCAATTCTCGTGACCTCCGTATCGAAGCTGGGATTGACCTGATACTTATGCGAGAAGACAATGGATCTTCCCAGTACAATTCCTCTCACGGGCAAGTGCCTCCTTTGGCAGCTGCAGAATCCTGATAACGGTAAAGAATACAGAAGGATATCAGGTTGAAGCTGAGCAATATTTGCCACGACTGGCGAACAAATCGTTTGGCAGTCCACTTCTATGCATTTGATGTAGCGGTGTAGCACTGTCAACCCCAGGTCCTATTGTTACACAACATTCGCGTAGAAACACGCCATGTTCCAATTCGCGCACAATCCACAGCACACAGTCTAGCGCACATACTCTGACCGAAAGTGGGTCGAGTATTGGGCAGAAGCTGGCGCCATCGCAGTTCTCCGACACAATATGCTCAATTGCCATAGGTGAGCTGACGTGTTTGTCGCGTTGGCAGGAATGCAAGAGGCACGAGGATGTTCCTTGTATGAAGCCTTATTCATGATCCTTCGCAGGCGTTTGAAATGTCCCACTTGCGAATTGATGCTGCCCAACTTCGTGAACCACATCATCCAGCGTTGCTGCCACGATTGCTCAATCCAAAGGAAAATCATGCCTCCCTCTTCGGCGTTGAGTGCCGCTGGGCTCTCCTTCCTGGATTTGAGAACTCTCATTAAAGTAGACATAGAAGCATCTAATGAACTGCAAACCCGAATTGATCGACTGCGTCGCGATCTCAAAGATGGCAGAAGGCCGCCCGGGAAGGAGATTGAAGAGCTGGAGCTGGCTAACAAAGACATGACGAAAGATCTGGTGCTGCGGATTGAGAAGATCGAGAATGCTGGGCCATTGACCCCGGCGGATCGAGAAATGTTACAAGCATTGAACGCTCGCCTTACAGTCTGCGATCGCCAAGGAATGCAACTCACCGAGCTTCGTGACCTCGAGGCTCAGTTTGACCTCCGCGAAGCTGAACGGATCAGGAGGGAGAGCATGTACCAGAGCCCACTACCTCTCGGGGGCGCACCCCGAAAGCCGAGCGTCGTCAATACCGTTCAGCAACCAGCAGAATCGAATGTGTTTCCTCCACCGCCGCCACCGTTCACGCCGCCATACACACCATCATCTTTCACACACTCGTTTACACCGCGGCAAGGAGGCATCTCCGTCACGTCATCATGCTATGCTCGCCCCTCTTCAAACTCACCACGCTCAAGCGGGATCAGACTTAACGAGCTGAATGATCACAATTACAACCCGCCTTCTCCAGTTGACCCGCCGCGAGGCAATCCTCGCAGAAGCAGATCGCAACGTGATCGTGCAGAATGTAGAGATGTGCCATATTCACCCGGCGCCGCGGTATATGGAGACCCACGAAGGAGCAACCCGAATCTCGATCGACCAGACATTAGGCAGACACCTATGGGCTCGGGCAGCAGTGCAATATACGAAGATCCACGGCGAAGCTATCCAAACCTGGACAGAACTGAGCCAAAAATGGCGCCCGCTTCTTCCCCAATCAGCAATCCAATCTACGGCGATCCGCGCAGGAGCAACCCCAGCTTGGACAGAGTAGACAGCAAATACGCGCCTCCTTCACCACCGATCGCTAACCCCGTGTATGGCGACCCACGTCGAAGCAATCCGAATCTAGATCGAGCAGAAAGCAAATATGTACCACCATCACCACCGATTGGACCGAGATCTGCCAGCTCTCGAAGCAATCCATCGCCCAGACCCTCTCCCGGACGCAGTCACCCGACGCCAACAATGAGCAGTCTCCCGACGCAGCACCGTAATCCAAGCGTGGAGACTGTCGACAGTAAATGGACTCCACCATCACCAGGACCAGGAATAAAACCCGGAGGACCCAGCACTTACGTACCCTCAGTAACTTCCGCTATCCGTGCAGAAAGCGCTTACATTCATCCATGCAATTCCTCGACCAAAGTCGAAAGTCCATATTTCCCGCCTCCGCCGACACAAGATATCAGAGAAGCGCCATATTCAGCAACTTCTCCAGATTCTTCTGCGAGAAGACCCAGCTCCTTCGGAATCCCTTCGCCACCGGTTGCCAGTCATTCTGCGCCTGATTACCGACCACCTGCGGAACAGCAAGCGCGACGCGGCAGCAATAGATCCGGAACTGGCGAGTATCAATTCTACTCCTATGCCGACTACTCCTCCGACGAGGAAGACGATTCCGAATCCGTGGCCGAGTGGGAGAAAACGAGGTGGCCTTTGGCATATCGTGTCCTAGACATTGATCCGAGTTTAGATCCTAGGAGTGTGCAGGAGGAGGCCATGAAGTATGTCACAGCATCCAGATTATGATGAGAGGATTCGTGCTAACTTGTGATGTTCTAGTGCCCTCGCCCGACTCAGTCTGAAACACGATCCGGCACGATTCCCCAACGATCCTGATGCACCGGCTCGATGGGCGGCGATTAACAAGGCTTTTGATGTTCTTGTGCATCCGGTTAGGAAACAGAATTATGATATTCATGGGAATGAACCGCAGGAGTTGAAGGAGATTGATGTTGAGGAGTTGAAGATCATTGATGAGATGCGGTAGTCGTGGCGGCGAGATACATTGCATCCGAAAGGCTTGAATATATGGGGAGGTCTCTTTCAGTTTGTGGGCGTTTAAGCCTGCATGGCGGCTCTGCATTTGTTTGTCGAAGCTGGTGTGTAGTGTATGATGTGAATAGTAAGCTTGGTGACAGGTACATAGGGAAATCATTTGCGAAATTGCTGATTGTCGGCAAGGCTCGTGACCGCGTGATTTAGAGCGTGTGGTGTACCCGAGCAAACCTGACATGAGGGAAGTATATGAGCGATATCGTTAGGCCGGCCGAGAGTAGCAGACTGGGTCGAGAGGCAGCAGGCAAGGATGTCCGAGATCCAATCACGGCACGAAGAGAGCTCTTACGACACTGACAAGAACCATAGTGGAGAAGCGTTTATAGCGAACCTCGAGTACTTCGCTGCGCATTGCGAGGATAAGTTCCGGCACCTGCGACTTCGCTGTGGAATGCTTTGCGGCATTTTCAACGCCCAGGCCGCTCTCGGCCCCTGTATGGAGAAAGCCAGAGCCTGGAATGAGTGCGTTGCCAGATTGGATTGACGAGAAGTCGCTACTGACATTGGGAAGTATTGTGAACATACAGGGCGCTCGCGACAAGGACCTGGAAGCACCGACAATCAAGGCACCGATCACAGTCGACTATGGCATCAGAGTCCATGTGGCGACATCAGCAATACTGAATCGTAACTGCTGGATCTCAGACAGCCCGCTGCATTCAGTCACGATAGGCGAACGAGTGGTGTGCGGCGTGGGTGTGCACATCTATGGAACGCATCCAGTGATCTATGAGGAAAGAACGTGTCGGCAGGGACCGAGTGTGGCAGGGCCAGTAGTGATTGAACATGATGTTCATATCGGCAGCTATGCTGTCATTATGTGAGTACCTAACGGGTCCTTCAGAGGCCTGCGGAACTGTGGCGGCTGAAGAATTTGCCGCATACAAGAGTGGAAAGCCAAGCTTTCTCTCACATGCTTGTCGAGCACGGCTGACGGAAGGAGCAGGCCGGGTGTCACCATCGGACGAGGGGGCGTCATCGCAGTCTCTGCAGTGGTAACGAGAAATGTGCCCGCATATCATCTCGTTGCTGGTAGTCCTGCGCAGATTATCCGGAAGTTGCGAAATGGTGTAGAAGAAGCTATATTGGGAAGGGACAGAGATTTTGGCATCGGGATGAATGCTCGGTTTGCGGCGACAACATCCTCCTCTACGGCATCCGGTTTGCAGGTGGTGTCACCGAGAGAGGCTGGCCTTGGTCCTTTGAAGCGGCCACCAAGCAAAGAAGTTTTCGGCGACATACTCATGCTGAGCCTCGCAGTTGCTATAGCCTTATCCTTGGTACATAGCGTGTTGGGATGAGCCAGCGCGGTCTTGTAGACCGAGGCAGATGTGAACTGGCATCTTGCACTTATCCTGACCCGATCGCTCCTGCTTCTGACTGCCAATATGCAAGGACATTTCGCGACTCTTTCTTGCGCCACGGCTCCTACGTCTGAAGCGTGAAGTTTTCATCGCACATCGTCGACATCCTCCATCTCCTCCTCGACCACCTTCTTGTCGGTGTCGCTGGTCAAGCCGACAGCGGCCTCTGCCTCTTTCTGGCTGTATGGCTCCTCCTTCAGCTGCTTGACACGTCTTTTGTGCGGCTTGCCCTTTTCATGAGCCTTGAAGTTGGTCTCGCTCTCAAACCATTTTGCGCATTCCGTGCAGTAGAACTCGCCAAAGCCAGGCAAGTCCTCCAATGCCCTGGTGTCTTTGTACTGTTGGAGATGTTTGTGCGAATGCTTGTCGGCATGGATCTGATCGAGATCCCGAGTATGTCGCCTGGTCTTCTTCTTCGAATTGACGCCTCTGATTGCCGGCATCTTGGCAAATATGCGAATATCGCTGTGGTGTGCGATACACGCTTGATGGCAGATGCGCCGAAGCTCGGATACTCGGCAAGGACAACGAAGCCGCAGAAGTGCTGCTTCCGGGGCGATAGTAACCAGAATGATTAGGCGCTGCCACCGGCGGCAGAAGCGTGATAATAGTATTCTCAAAGGCGACGTCGGCCACTCGCCCGTTTGCTGCTTTTGAAATTTTGCTGAAGAGCGGACCACGCCCGGCCTCTCTCCCTCGGCACAGACTGGACACCACCCACCACCAGCCAATCAGCACTGCTTAGTTTCTGAGCTCATTCTCTGTCGTAACTAGCTCGCTTTCTTCTTCGCGCCTCTTTACCTCTTGATAACACCCAAACACTTCAGGACGACTGCTGCGCCTGCAAGTACATATCCTCTCCCCTCCAATAAGTCCATTGCGGCAGTCTGGGCTTCGTCACAATGATCGGTGCCAGATTAGCAGCGCGACAGCTGGTATGTTTCCTTCTGATAGCTTCTCCCGCCTCCGAAACGCCATTGATAGAGCAGCGAGACAGCTAACATTGTGTCGAAACAGCCCCGGCTGGGCCGGCGGTCGTTCGCTACCGTCAATGACTCCGCTCTCACCAAGAAGGTCGAGATGACCAATTGGGAGAAGGGCCACTACATCAACTATGCCGGAATGAACGAGACGCTCCAAATCGTGCGAAAACGCTTGAACAAGCCGCTCACATACGCCGAGAAGGTCATGTACTCGCATCTTGACGATCCTCACAACCAAGATATCGAGCGCGGAAAGAGTTATTTGAAGCTTAGACCCGACAGAGTTGCTTGCCAGGATGCCACCGCTCAGATGGCTATTTTGCAGTTCATGTCTTCGGGAATGGATGCTGTGGCAACTCCAACCACAGTCCACTGCGATCACTTGATTGAGGCACAAGTTGGTGGTGAGAAGGATCTCGAAAGAGCCAACTCCATCAACAAGGAAGTCTACGATTTCTTGAGCACATCTTGTGCCAAGTATAACATTGGTTTCTGGAAGCCCGGGTCTGGTATCATTCACCAGATTGTACGCGTGTCTCCAATTCTTTCACTTGAGATGAAGACTAATATCTTGCACAGGTCCTCGAGAACTACGCTTTCCCAGGCGGTCTTATGATCGGTACAGACTCGCACACTCCTAATGCCGGTGGTCTCGGAATGGCCGCTATTGGTGTTGGTGGTGCTGATGCTGTCGATGTCATGGCCAACCTTCCATGGGAGGTCAAGGCACCAAAGGTCATTGGTGTCCGTCTTACTGGAAAGATGTCTGGCTGGACTGCTCCCAAGGACATCATTTGCAAGGTTGCTGGTATCCTCACAGTCAAGGGTGGTACCGGAGCCATTGTTGAGGCGAGTGTTGAAAGGAACCGAGAATATGAAATCATGCTAACTCCGAACAGTACCACGGTCCAGGAACTGAGAACCTGAGCTGCACTGGAATGGCCACTATTTGCAATAGTGAGTTGTCTATCTCAATGGCCTTCTTGCTACCATGCTGACAACTTTTACAGTGGGTGCTGAAATTGGTGCCACTACATCCCTCTTCCCATTCAACGACCGCATGTACGACTACCTCGCAGCCACCAAGAGACAGCACATCGGAGACTTCGCTCGATCATATGCCACCGAGCTCCGCGAGGACGAGGGTGCTGAGTACGACGAGCTGATTGAGATCAACTTAAGCGAGCTCGAGCCACAGATCAACGGTCCCTTCACTCCAGATCTTGCTACTCCTCTCAGCAAATTCAAGGACGCTGTTAAGGAGAACAAGTGGCCACAAGAGCTAAAGGTCGGTCTTATTGGTTCTTGCACAAACTCCTCTTACGAGGACATGAGCCGTGCTGCATCCATTGCTCAGGATGCGCTCGACCACGGTATCAAGGCCAAGGCTATGTTTACAATCACTCCTGGCTCTGAGCAGATCCGTGCTACTACCGAGCGTGACGGACAGCTCAAGACTCTTGAGGACTTCGGAGGCATGGTCCTTGCCAACGCCTGTGGACCTTGCATAGGTAAGCAAAGATCTCTTTTTCTGATAGTGTGATTCTACGCGTATACATCTAACCTCAGCGGCTCTGTGGACACTGGAAACTGGAGATCCACTGGACCACGTGACTTCCTGGTATGGAGCAACTTGCTCGTGGACACTGAGCAGGAAGGTGCCTCTCGCGACTACCTCTTGGTACCGTGGACCTTCCTACAATGGCTTCAGGCAGCAACACTCCCACCATTTCTCCTGACTGCAACCTCAACACACCACAACACATCGTCATCGCCGTCGTAGGGGTTGTTCGACCATCATCGCTGCCACCACTTTGGACGCTGCCCAAAAGCAGTATCAGCACCTTCTGCCTCTCTGCTATCGCACAGCAGCCATGCCCACGAATCGCACGAAGCGATTTCGTCACACACGAGAGCATCGAACATCGTCTAGTAAGTACTAAGCACCGTTGCTTCCACATGATACAGCACGGCTAACATTCCCAGTAGCTCGCCATTTAGACATTGTATAAACACCAGTCTCACCATGGCGCGGCTTCCAAAGCGGCTCGAGCATGGAGCGCAGCAGATCACTGGTCACGCGCCCAGCAAGCTGCCTATCGTCAGACTCCCGGCTTCAAAGCGAAGGTCCAAGCCCACCAAGCGCCAGCCAAGGCCATCGGCGCCGCTCTCAACACGGAGAGGCCGGCCAAGGTCGTGAAGGGCACCGCAGCATATCGTGCCAGAAAGAGCAAGACGCAAGCGGCATACGTTCAGCGAAATCCAGAGCAAGCCAAAACGTCGATGAATGCTGCCAATGCAACGTACAAAGCCAAAGCTCTGGCTGAGAAGAAGTACTACGACTCAGTCTGCGACAGAGCCTTCAAGACGCAGCAGCATTTGACCGCGCACATGGCGACGCAGAAGCACAAGGATGCTGTCGCCGCGCAGTCGAGCTCTTAGCTCGACTGCCATCATCTCCACCTCACTCGCTCTTGGAACGACTTCTGAGGCATCGATATCCTACGCCGGCATTTGGACGCTGCGCAATTCTCGAGATGCATAAATCGCACCATGCGATTTAGACATTGTCTAATCGCCCACTGGCTACCGGCATCCCTATCTGGCTCAACGACATCCTTACCGCGGACCCGGATTTTCATTTCGTCTCCTCTTTCGTTCAGCTACAGTTACACTATGCTCACCTGCTGACACGACTTCAACTTAGGTCAATGGTAAGATACCGCACATACACGTAATCTTCGCTATTTTGACTTTACTGACTGTCAATTAGGGATCGCAGAGACGTTAAGAAAGGTACCAGCAACCATCAAATGCGGTCGCGACGCGACTCATACTGACTTGTGACCAGGCGAGCCAAACTCGATCGTCTGCTCGTACAACCGTAACTTCACCGGACGTAACGACGCCAACCCAGCCACCCACTCCTTCGTCACCTCCCCAGACATCGTCGTTGCTCTCACCTTGGCGGGTGACTTGACCTTCAACCCAATCACCGACACCCTTATGGACAAGGACGGCAAGCCTTTCAAGCTGAAGGAGCCATCTGGTGATGGTCTGCCATCGCGCGGCTATGACCCAGGTCAGGATACATATCAAGCACCACCGCAGGACCGCTCCTCGGTGTCGGTCGCTGTCTCTCCCACCTCGGATCGTCTCCAGATCTTGGAGCCGTTTGAGCCATGGTGAGTCTTTGATCAAATCGGCCTTTACTTGCGTGCATCACTGACACATCTTCACAGGAACGGACGTGATTATGAGTAAGCCTCTCGCAAACTTGACTGGCCCACTTGCCAGTACTAATGAATTCGTTTAGAAACCTCCCAATCCTCATCAAGGCACAGGGAAAGACGACCACCGACCATATCAGTAAGTTCAACACCACAACATATCACGATGCCCGAAGAGCGTGCTGACATGTGATACTTGTAGGTATGGCCGGCCCATGGTTGAAGTACCGTGGACACTTGGATAACATTTCGAACAACCTGCTCATCGGTGCCATCAACTCTGCCAACGGCGAGGCCAACAAGGTCAAGAACCAGGAGACTGGTGAATTCGACGCCGTCCCAGCTACTGCCCGTGACTACAAGAAGAGAGGCATCAAGTGGGTCGTTATTGGTGACTGGAACTACGGCGAGGGCTCATCCCGTGAACACGCTGCTCTCGAGCCAAGACATCTTGGCGGTCTTGCCATCATCACCCGATCCTTCGCCCGTATTCACGAGACCAACTTGAAGAAGCAGGGTATGCTTCCACTTACCTTCCAGAACCCAGAGGACTACGACAAGATCCAGCCAGATGACCGCGTTGACCTCAAGGTCACCGAGCTCGCTGTTGGCAAGCCAGTCACCATGACTGTTCACCCAGCAAACGGCGACAAGGCATTTGATATCCCGCTGGTGCACACCTTCAACGAGCCACAACTTGAGTGGTTCAAGAACGGAAGCGCACTTAACACTATGGCCAAGGCAGCCAAGTCATAAACTTGTTGCATTGGGCGGAAAGGAAAAGAAAGCAGATTTATTAGCCAGAGACGAGGTAAATGACTTTCGATTTCTCAGGGATGACACACAGGACGGGTATTCTCGTCACGATATGGAGGATCAAGGCTCCATCTGCTGCAGTGGATTCGTAGCATTGTTGTGCATAGTTGTTTCATGGCGCTGTTTGGTCGGACTTATGTACTCTGACAATGAGTTTGAAACCAGTGGCTTCTCACGTCTCACATCTTCGTAATCTGCGTAAGCATTACTGTCGGGAAGCGGAACTGATGTTTTGGAGAAGAAATAAGTCACGTGGGACGGCTGCGACCGACAGCTCCGCGCCAAGACCGTGCGTTAGCGAGCGAAATTGAACTTCACTGCCAAAGCCGAAAGCGCAGTCAAGAAATCAGAACCTCGAAGCACGTTCGCCATACAACAGTCGCAATGGCCAGTACGTAAACGCAGTAATCTCATTCTGCTGGAGATACTGATCCTTGCGCAGAGTCAAAGAACTCGTCTCAGCACAACCAGGCCAAGAAGGCGCACAAGAACGGGTACGATTTTTCTTCCCACTCTATACCCCGAATCGCACCACGAATATGGAAAAGCATGCAGAGATGGACTATTGAAATGCGGTAAAAATGGGAAAGAATGCAGTCGCTGACAGTTGGACAACAGTATCAAGAAGCCAAAGACTCACAGATACCCTTCGCTCAAGGGAACCGATCCAAAGTTCCGAAGAAACCACAGACATGCTCTTCACGGCACCATGAAGGCATTGGTACGTCAAACCAGCATTGGAGCTAGGAATTGCGGCCGATGTCTTGACATGAGTACTGACCTCCGCTACAGAAGGAGGTTAAGGAGGGCAAGCGTGATGCCGCATAAACGATCCGAATTACCACAGACAGCTACATCATGGGATACCTGGAGCATTGAGTGGGGACTTGTTTACGGCTACTACGACACGAGAAGCGAAGCGTCGCACTGTACGGCGCAAATGAGGACGGCTTCCGCGAATATGAAGGTAGCCGATATGCATGCCTGAACTGATCTGCCAGCTGAACTCCATCTTACTCTCTCCGCCTGCGCCTGCGCACTCTCCTACCTACCTGCAGCTTCTTCATCTGCTTGTAGCCTACACCATCTCGACTCGACTCCGAGACAGGACAAATATGGCATATGTGTGTACAACGCCTAGCATCACTTTTTCCATGCAACGGTGTTGAAGGGTTTTCCAACGTGCCAAAATTGATCGTTTCGGCGATGCCATCTCATTACCAAACATGAATGCTCTGCTTTCTACGAGTGTTTGTGCATGAAGAGGTGAAAACAGATTTCAGTCTGTCCAAGAAGCGCATGATGTGCCTTGCACTGCAGAGTGATTTGTATGCCATCTTTGCTGGACTTCATGCTTCACCGCGTGCTACCAACGGACAACTTTGTGGCTCTAATGTAGACAATAGGTAAGTATCTGCAGATAAACCATCCTGGCGCATCTGCCATTTCCCCGTTCCATATCCAAGCTTCCGTTTGTCGACATCATCCACTTGAACTCCCAAAGATGCCGCAAAGCCAAGCTCACATGCACCGACTGCCGATTTCACTTCATTCCTGTGTTGCTTCGCGCCGTTACGAGACCGCTTCCCGACACTTCTCTCTTTCTCTTCTCGCTTCTCGCCTGGGCCATCACTCGATTTTGTCCGTTTGCACTCTTTCCAACATCACTTGGAACGTGTTCAACGCCAAAATCATTTACAGCCTCTTCAGCGAATTTCGTCCCGGCGCGGCAAGTGCATTGATAGGCAGCGACAATTATGGCGACTGCGTCGCAGTTTGGCGAGGTCGACCCTGCCGTGTTCCTAGATCCAAACGTCACCACTATTGTCGCCGGATCAGATCGCAGTCGGTATGCTGTCCACAAGGCGCTCTTGTGCCAGAAGTCAGGTAAGTCTCAAGGCCCGAACTAGGTTTTCCTTGCCCACGCTGATCTGAACAAGGCTACTTTGCCACGGCATACAACACGAGCATGAAAGAGTCCAGTGAAGACGAGTTTACTATCAGCGATGTACCAGATCATGCCTTTCGCACACTGATCTCTTGGCTATACACTGGCAGAGTCTTCCTCAATCCTGGGCAGAAATCTACTCTGGCTGGAGCGCTTGCGCCAAGCGATACTTGTGACGAGGCAGGTGTCACAAAGGGCACCAGCGAGGAGAATGCCGGACCCGAATATGACAACCTCGGATCTGACGGCGATGACAGCAACATAGACGGGGACTACGACGACAGCGATAGAGAAGACTCCGATGGCAGCGATGACGAAATGGACCACGAATCGGACTGCGAAGACGAGGAAAGCCGAGCCAACGAAGCTGCACACGCAAGCTTTGACCCTCAAAGTGAAGCTTTCAAGATCTCTGGAATCTTTCGAGGTTTCTCGAAAGCATTTGAACTTGACACTTATCAACTTAGCTGTTTGGTGCGCTTGTACGAAGGGTCTGAAGCTCACCACAGTTTCGTTAACAAATGCAAGAGAATGCTGAAGAATAAACTGGAGAAGACCGTCGTCGACACGGTTGTTCTGCCTCCGAACATAGGCCAACAAGAAGAGATTGAAATCTATGATCGCCTCGTGGACATTTACATCTTGGCCGATCGCTTCGACATCCAGGACTTGCGCATCAATATCATGAACATTTTTCAGAAGCATCAAGCAGAGCAAGAGCACCACCTCACCGACTGCACCTCGCCGAACTTGGCAACCATATCAAAAGCCTGTGAGAACTTGCCATCAACCTCAGACCTACGTCTATGGTTAGTCCATCGTATGGCGTTCGAGTGTCCTACTGAAGCTACGGAACTCCACGCCCTGCCGAAAGACTTCTTAGTCGATGTCCTGGCCACGATTGCGCAAAACGTCAAATGCCTCTGGACGAAAGGTGATCTGCCAAAATATCAGGATCAGTGTTTGTGCCATGCACATCAGTCGCTGGATGAGGTGAAGCGCAGAATGGTGAATGGCGCTGGAGATGAAGGGGAGAAGGATGATGAAGACTAGGCAAATGACGACGGTGGTAGAGCGTGAATAGGCCTTACCAGCGTCTGCGCTTCACGTGCGCATCGGCAGACCGTAGACAGTTCGATGGCATAAAGGATGAGTTTGCGTTTGACGTCCCAGAACTGCATCGCTCAAACCGGCATCAATAACTTCGAGAACCAATAAATCTCTTTCTACATTGATCCGAGGACGGAGAGGACCATGGAGAAGGTGATGGAATGGCGATACGAGTAGTAGAAGCGCCATACCAAGCAAGGCTTGAACAGCTAGTCAAGCGAATGTCTTTCTCAATGCAGTCACTCCAATGGGGCACAGACCCCGCCAAGGCTTTGTCGATCTTGTGCCAAAGCTTCGTCAAACGACGTCACTCTTCCTTCACCAACACATCGGAGCCGCTCTACCGCGTCTCGCGCGTGGTCACTCGTGGCATAGCTCTTGCACGGCGAATAGCAGCTGGGATCCGAGCCGGAGTCGAGTGCGTGCATGATATCGTGCACATCTCCGCCTTTCATGTTGTCACGATGCCGTTCAGCCACTTAGTCACACGAGCGTCTCTCAAGCGAGAGGCAAAAGGTGATCTTTTTCCTCTTCGCAGATGATCTCGGTCTCCCCTGTCGCCATTGAAGTGGAAGACCGACCTCACTGGGAGATTTGAAGATCACCATGGCCCGAGAGAAAGAGTCCGTAGATGGCTATAAACCTTCGATCGATACTGGCTATGGACGAGATACGGACACTGAGAAAGGCCAGGACCTTCCAGAATACCATGACGAAACCCCTGGTCGAAGACAGAGCACAAAATACGACGACCGCAGCGATCCATTTGGAGACGAATCCGATGCCGAAGTCAAATATCGAACAATGACTTGGTGGCAGGCCGCAGCTATCATGATCGCAGAGACCATTTCTCTCGGTATCCTTTCTCTGCCCTCAGTGCTGGCATCTATCGGTCTGGCCCCCGGTGTTATCCTCATCATCGGTCTCGGTGTGATCGCGACATACACTGGCTACACTATGTACCAATTCAAGCTCGTCTACCCTCACGTCCACAATCTGGCTGATGTTGGAGAGATATATTTCGGTGCTGTCGGGAGAGAGATATTTGGTGCTGCACAAGTCATCTTCTTGACTTTTACAATGGGAAGTCATGTCCTGACTTTTACAATTGCTCTGAATGCCATTACGGGACATGCGACTTGTACCATTGTTTGGTCGGTGATCGGAACGGTTGCTCTGTTTATCCTTACTTTGCCGAGGACATTGAAGAAAGTGTCGTACTTATCGATCATATGTGAGTCGAAGGCTAATTTCCGATCGTCTTGCGGACTTCTGACGCTGCCATCGTACACAGCATTCATCTCGATCCTCAGCGCGGTCATGATCACGATGATCGGAGTAGGCATTACGCGACCGGATCCAATCGTCCAAGCAACAGTCAAAGTCGGCTTTGCATCCGCTTTTCAGAGCGTGACGAACATCATCTTCGCTTACGCCGGTCACGTCGCCTTCTTCACGTTCATCTCCGAATTGAAGAACCCCAAGGACTTTCCGAAAGCTCTCATCTGCCTGCAAATTTGGGACATCAGCTTGTATGTCATTGTGGCGATTGTAGTATATCGCTATACTGGTCCAGATGTTGCAAGCCCGGCATTAGGAAGTGCTTCACCAGTTGTGACCAAAGTGGCCTATGGAATTGCCCTGCCGACTGTAGGTTCTTTCATCCGTTAAGTGAAGCTCAGATGCAGACTGACCTTGACCAGATTCTCATCGCAGGTGTAATTTATGCGCACGTTGCTGCAAAGTACATTTACGTCCGGATTTTCCAGGGCACCAAGCACATGTCGACAACCACGTTTCTCGCTGTCGGAACCTGGGTTGGCATCATCGCGGTCCTCTGGATCGTGGCCTGGGTTATCGCCGAGAGTATTCCCGTCTTCAACGATCTTCTGTCTTTGATCTCATCGCTGTTTGCATCCTGGTTTACCTATGGTCTTTCGGGCACACTGTGGTTGTTCATCAACCGTGGGCAGTGGTTTAAGAATTGGCGGAAGGGTTCATTGACGGTAGCGAACACCTTGATCTTCCTACTAGGTGCAGCGATTTGTGGCATCGGACTGTATGCAAGTGGAACGGCGATTAAGGGGGACTCAGGGAGCGGACATAGTTGGAGTTGCGCCGACAATTCGAAGAGCGGGTCAGCTTGAGATCGGTGCCTATGTGTTCACGAGCTACTTGGCGTCACGGCGATGTATTTCCCGAAACTTCCTACGGCCATAATGTGAAGTCTTCGCTTCAAGTTGAAAGGCGTAGAAAAGCTTGATTGTATCTGCACAGCGCGCTTTGAGATATGTTTCGCCCAGCCGGTATGTGCAAGGCCGTGAAGCACCTGAACATACGCAGCAGTGTAGTTTTCAGTCTCCTGAAAGCTTCGGCGTGGTAGTCGGCCTCTGGAATCGAGTGGTTCTATATCATCTTGCCACTGGTTCTGCTGTCCTTTATGGGTCCTTGCCGACACATACTGCATTTGTGATCTGTATCATCGCCCTTACCAACACCGTATATTCTGTCGACGTCACGCACTAATATTGTGCGCATGCCATGGTTTCGGTATCCAACTCATTCTTGTGCAGGGCAAAGGATTTCTGCACTGCGTTGTCGCGGATGCGTTGGTAATCGGCGTCTTCTTGAGTCGGCAGGACACTCGGTCGTCTTGGCCGACCAGTCTCCTTTCGAGCCTAAATTGAGGAAGTAGGTCTTGAGGATAATTGGAGTCGTGGTTATGAGTTCCATTTTTCCGCCATGAAGCTTCTGGTCCCAACCCATGGAGGGCATTTTGAAGCATTTTGCTGAGAGATCTCACCGGCGATGGTGCGCCTGCCCTTGTAACGTAGTATATAGTCTTCAAGTGACCCCATCCACGACGCCGACGGCGAGACCTTGTAGGAGCCACAACAACACTGCTTGGCTTTGTAGCCTGCTGACAGCGATGTCGGAATGGTGAATTCCCTGAGAGACATCGATGGACGCAGTGTCTTCAAGTCAGCGATGTTGTATCGGAAGGTGTGATTGAATCTCTGAAATCTGTAGAGGCCTCGTGATGTATGTGACACAAGGCCGGTCTCCTCAATCTCTGCGTCCTCGCATCTAAGGTGAGCATGAAAGGTTGGCGGACATGCCGCGTATGTAACCACCTTCAGGTGATAATGGCTTACCGATAATATGTAAAGATCCTCTGGAGCAGCTCCCGGAGAGCGAGCACCTTGGGTGCCGCAACTGGCGCAGTGGGCCTCACGTGCGTGCAAAGACTCGACATGGAATCTTTCATCAAGAAAATGATCTTTGATCAGTGCCGGAGGCGAGGAGATAGTCTGTGCGAGGTGTAAAAGTGGATTGTGGAGAACCGTGTGCTTCGACGGAATTGCTGTGTATTGGGAGGTATCGAGTGTTAAGAGCCTCGATCTGGAAAGGTATAGATAGCAGTTTGATCGCTAGTGGGAGCCAGCCATAATCTTCCCTTCGGCAATGCGGACAAGAAGTTGACGCATGTAACGACCAAAGCTCGGGCCGCACCCAGGACTGTTCTAAAGATCTGAGGTTCTCCTGGTGTCAGAATTGCTCAAGGCACCGATGTGGGCATCGGCTGCATGTTGGATCAATATATTCAGACGAACACAACTCCACTTGATCAGTCTTCCGCGTTAGAAGCTTCAGAGTCAATCCTGGCTCCAGACTGCTGCCAAATGCAGAATCCTCCTATGTCTCCATCAAGCCTGTTTTGAAAGTCTTTGTCCTCGTAAGCCCACTTCTGTTTCATAGCATACATCATGTATGGGCTAACATTGGCTTGAGCCGTGAAAGCTTCACGTTCAGCTAATCGCAGGTGTCGGAGCTGCTCAAAAGACTTCACCAAGCCCATGAGTTCTGCTTCAAGGGCCAGATATGTGTCCCAAAATTCGCCGAGAGTAGATTGTGCAGAACACTCTCTTTGAAAAATGCGCTCATAGGAGATGGCGAAATGGCGGTAGAAGTCGGATGCGATGCTTGCGGCCACGAATTGGATGGGGAAAAGCATCGAAGCGTCCATAGGGTTGCATATTTTCATGTCCCTCCATGAAGCATTCCGGTCAGTTCTCTTGAGATGTATCATTCCTTCGCCCTGCAGTAAGTTCCGTAGAGTGGTGTCAGGGTGATTGTAGTGAAAAGCAACGTTCCACTTTTGCCGCCATGCCCAGATGTTGTCAAGTCGGCCTGACAACATGTTACCAAGGAACCAGACTAGTGGTGCGTGATCTTGGGATCTGTTGGCAGGACGCGGATAGTCCATCGGCTCGAGAAACATGAGTTGGCGAAGCTTTTTCGAGTCGGCAGTATAGTCGCGAAAGATATGATTGACGTTCTGCAGTCTGTATAGACCAAGGGACGGTTGAATGATGTAGCCTTCATGGTTGATCTTCGCGTCATTGCACCTAGTTTTGGGCACTCTGTATTAGCGAAGACCTCATCAAATGCACGATTTCAATGTACCGTTGGAGGCACTTACCCGTAGAAGAAGAGGATCCGCTCGAAGAGCTCAAAAATGCCGAAGACTTTAGATGCGGCACTTGGAATGCCCAACGCAGCTGGCACGCCTGGTGCACTATTTCCGCAGGACGTCCGGAAGCACGAGAGACTCTTCATTGTAGAAAGTAATCTTTCGCTTTTGGATTTGCAAGAAGTAATTGGAATGGGCATCTCGGTGACTTAAGCCGCAAAATTTTACGCCGTATGTCGCAGAAGTGATTTGTGGTTACGATGACAGTCAGAGGCGAATTTTGGAAATTTCTGTGTTGTTGCATCCAACCATGTAGGACTTGCTTCGCTTCGAAATTCAAACCGCAAGCCATTTTTGATAGTTCGTCGTTGCCAAAGAGCTCATAAGCTGCCGAGCATAGCCGCATATCTGCTTACCAGCTCCAGAGCCGCCGACACGCTTCCAGATGCTCCCAATCTCACATTACAGCACAACATGCGACAGCGTCGAACCCCACCGGCCTCCTAGACGTACGGTGTGTGACAACGTCAAATCCTGGATCTCTCCTTCCTGGCCCTGTGCCTACCCTCCAACCATATCTCTTCACTGCAACCATCCTTCTTCTTCGCATGTCGTAGCAGTGGTAGTCGCATCTCGGACATTCGTTTGGAGGAGCAAAGCAACATCGGAGCGGTTTGTCTGCAGGACCAAAGGGTTGGGAGTCGCTGAAGTCCGGGCATGTAATAAGGTCTAGACCAGGTCCGCAAGGTTCTCTGAGCTCGAGCCTGGGCATGTATTAGAGGTCTAAGCCTATGTGTCTCTGCTCTTGGAAT
The DNA here is from genome assembly GCA_001578225.1 of Pseudocercospora musae. Classification (NCBI taxonomy): domain Eukaryota; kingdom Fungi; phylum Ascomycota; class Dothideomycetes; order Mycosphaerellales; family Mycosphaerellaceae; genus Pseudocercospora; species Pseudocercospora musae. The sequence goes on from LFZO01000057.1 coordinate 84,668, forward strand.
TTTACCATGTATGACCGCATTGTCGCGACTTCCAGTACAGTGTCTTGCACATCTCGATCCTGAGTTGACAATCCTTCCTCTCTGGCCTCCCGGTCCGGCACTGTGTATTCTGCAGCGATCCCGATGACATTCGTAGTTGCGTGTGTCGAGCGTTGCGTTATGGCTTTCGGCGTATTCGAACTGCCATTACTGCATCCAGGCACTCGCAAATAATCCAAGATCATTGTTTGCTACTGCGGCGCACATGTTCGGTGCTCGCACAGGTGGTGAATGAACTGGTGCGTGACCGAGACATGCTGCTCGCCCTTAGTCCTTCCTTCCCGAACAATCAGCTATCCTTCCCCTCAGAAGAATTAGGCGGCTCAGGTGCCTTCCCATGCTGATACTCCGGATCATTCTCTTTTAGCTCACTCTTCCTGATCGCCTTCATCAACTCATACATCTGCGCAAGTTGTTCATCACTCATCTTATCAACTTTTCCAACATCCATTTTTTCACCTCTCCATTTATGGCCCTAGACGCCACAGAAAGAGAAACGTCAGCGAGATTTCCCTTACCTGCCTCTTTTGGCTTCGCTTCGCTCGCACTCACTTCAACCTGCTGCGCATAAGCCTGCCACTCCGTCAAAAATCCAACGATATGCACAGGATTCTCCGTATTTCTGTGTGCACGAAACTCAGCTTTGACATATTCATCCCCCAAAACACGCATTTCTCGAGGTAAGAAGTTTCTGTGAGCTCGGAGGATTCGACGGTAGAGTGGGATTGGAGGAAGGAGGGCGATTTGGGAGCCTTTAAGGCCATGGGATTGGGTGCCGATGCTGGAGGGTGTTGCGTATTGGCGAAGCTGGCGGAGTGGCATGGCAGTAGAAGTAGAGATTGGCGGCATTGCGATGGTGATGTTGAGAGTCAATGGCTAAGGGTAGAGGTGATATGGGTTGTTAGAGTTGAGGTTCATGGAAGCTATTAGAAGTTCACGATGCTCGACGTCATCCAATGCGCCTCGGCACCTGCAGCTTTGGAGTGAGGCTCGAAACCCTTCTTTGCAGTGTCGGCGACAGACAGGGACATGACCCAGACTTTCCATCGAACATCATTGTACGCGGACGTGATACGGTAACGCTCCTGCCTCCAGTCTTTCGAAAGCCTCGCCAGTCTGTGATTAGGCTCTGGCTAGAGACTCGGCGCCAGGAAGACGAAACATCGACACTCACAACTGTGGATCTGGCACAAGCTCGAAGAATTTCTGTTTAATTGTTTTGCTGTCGATTTCCTCAACGACGCTCACATCGATCCCAATCATCCCTCTCCGTATTCAAGAGCATACAAGACAAACAAGCGCAAACAAGTGGTATCTCAAATCCAAAACTCCAATGTGCCCGATCTGAAAAACAATGCTACCAACGCCTTCTACCTCCCACGTGAACTACGATCAGATATACGAACCAGCCGAAGACTCATATCTGCTTCTCGACACATTAGCGTCAGAAGCCGAAAAGGATTTCCTCTCAAGCCGATTCCCAAAGACCTCGACCGCACCCTTAATTGTCGAAGTCGGAACAGGATCCGGAGTTGTGCTAGCTTTCGCGACAGCCAATGCACCGCATATCTTTGGTCGTATGGATGTTGCAGCACTGGGTGTAGATGTAAACAGCTTCGCTTGTATGGCGACGTCGCAAACAGTAAAGCGTGCTGTCCAAGAAGCAGGAGTAGACCGAGCAGGAAAGTTCCTAGGCCCAATATGTGGTGACCTTACGACATCGCTCCGAAAAGGTTCCGTAGATGTTCTGATCTTCAATCCACCGTACGTGCCAACCGAAGAGTTACCGCCACATCCAAGGGAAGAGCACAGCGACCAAGCCAAGAAATGGACCAGCACCGAAAGCTTCGATCGAGACTCACTCCTGCTGTCTTTGTCGTATGCGGGCGGTGCTGATGGAATGGAGACGACGAATCGACTGCTCGACCAGTTGCCACATGTCTTGAGCGATCGAGGCGTAGGATACGTATTGTTCTGCGCACAAAACAAGCCCGAAGGGGTAGCAAGTCGAATTCGGCAGTGGCCTGTCGATTCGAAGGAACGACCGTGGCAGGCTGAAATCGTTGGGCGAACTGGCAAGAAGGCTGGCTGGGAGAAATTATGCATTATGCGCATCTGGCGCAGTTGAGCTCTCGGACTCAGGACTGTTGGCACGCAACACGGGAGACGGCAAAGTCGGCGTCAAGACCGGAACATGGCTTCTTCGGCAGTTAGCACAATCCCAGGAGTCCTAATCCAGTTCTGTCCGGTCATCAGCGCCTCGATAATGGAAGTCGCTCAGGCCTTCGTTCCATGGCTCATTGGCACTGAACATACTGTCCTTCGCGTCTTTATTGGTAGAATGCCCAGCTTCTTGCCACAGCAAGTCGTCATTGAGCCACTCAGACTGCTGTCGAGGTTTGTGCTGGGCTTCCTCTAAAGGCCAAAGATTAATGTCGAATTCTTCCGAGTCTTCAGCCTTGTGATCCGCTATGCAGCCAGTCTTGTACAGGATGATCTCGCCAAGATTCCGACTTCCGCGATGCTCACTTGCGATGTGGTCGAGATAGTAGTCGATGCCATGGTAGACGCCTGACTTGCCGGTCAAGAAGACGCAGAACAGGCAGTTGAAGCTATACTGGTGCTTGACCACGACTTTCTGCAGCACATGGCTCTTTGCGAGGAATGTCCATCGCAGCTTAATGCCCTTCGATGGCACCGCAAATACACGCGACCACACGACGTTGATGTCGACGTGGGAGAAGTTGCTCCGGAATGCACACTTGTTCGTGTTGCAAGCAAGATAATGTGCTGCATTTGCCGAGCTCGGGTGTCGGGACCAAGCATCAACTTCTCGACACTTCCCAAATGAGCTCTTTCTGTCGCCGTTCTGCAACTTCCAGGCGCCTTTGCAGAACCCCAAGTATTCGTTTTCGGGATTCGGCGTGGGAAGTGCAGTGCTAGGCACGCCGTGAAACGAGGGGTTCAACGAGTTGGAGCGGTTCGTGAGGACGGGAGAAGGTGGCTGTAGGGGATTCGAGGTGTTCGACGCGTGGCGTATCAGCGCAGCGTTTGGGCTCTGTGCGTCTGGAGCCAAGGCCATGGTCTCTCGTCGGTCCATGGAAGGCTTCGAGCCCCAGATCTCGGAGGGATTGTCCTCCCACTCTTCGTACTGGAAGCTCTTGCGTTCGGGCCCATTGCTGGTGAGGTCACCCGTGCTCTTCGCAGGTGGCGGCTGGAAGGGAGCACTCGTTGGACCAGCGGGAGAGATGGAGGATTGCCGTTGAGGCTCTTCGACGGGTGCCGGTAGGGCTTTCTGTGCTTCAGTACTGGTTGATCGATGATGTTTTAAGAAGTGCAGCAAAGAGCTTCGCTTGCGGTTGTGGGAATGGCTCTGGTTCTCATCCGCGCCAGACGTGGTGTCCTCCTCTCCCGAGGCATCTCTTGAATGAGTGAAGTCGCGACTCCATGTCCTGTGGTGGCGCGTGGGCGGAGGCGGGTGCTGCTGCTGTGGTGGGACGACAAGTGAGAAGGACCGCGCGTTATGAGGCTTGGCCTGCGATGGCTGTGGCGGCTCTTCCGGTATGACTTGTGCGTGTACGGCTAGGTTGCTACTGCTGGAGTTGGGTGTCGCGTTCTGTGTGGCAGTCGGAGTGCCGTCTCTGCTCAGCAGGCGTTGCTTGAGCTCATGCAGGGCCGTGATGGTCCTGTCCCTCGCGGAATCGACGACATCTGAGAGGTATGAGAAGTCTGTAGTCTTGTTCTCGTCGTCGAAAGCGGTATTCCTCAGCTTCTCCAGTAGCGCGGCCTGCAGCTGGATCGTGATCTGCTGCAGGTGTATGATGCCAGTGGTGTCTCCATGCTCGAATGCCTTTCCGAACCTCGTCACTGCGCGCTGCTTCTCTTTCTCGATCTCGGCGGGAGCTTGGTCGAGAGACTCCTCCAACAGTCGTGGGGGCGGTGGTGCACGTTTCAACGCCCGCTTCTTCTTGATCTTCTCCAGGATGGCACCGCCGTCATGGAAGGCTTGCTTGACCTGGTCCAGACATTGCTGTGCACACGCTGCTTTAGTATGCCCTTCGCACTGTATGACATGCGTGCAGAAGGCGGGGCGCGTGTTCGTGGGCGAACAGCTCGCGACTTACTGTGATGTTCACGTGAGCTTCCGCACTGGCACTGATACTCATTGGGCCCAAGTTTCCGGCTCGTCAGGCCAGCATGGAATATCAGGCCTGTATCTGGCGTCAGACGTAAGAATGGCGAGCTGAAGCTTTCTTGGACGGCTGCGATCAGGCGGCGGCGGGGCGGTGTTGGCAGCTGCCATGGCACAGCTGGAGCCAGGCAGCTGGACAGTGGACACGAGAACTACTACCGCACTCGACCTGCCGTGCGCTCTGCATGTGCCTCTCGGGCGACGGCCCCAGTCTGGCCCTCAGCCTCAACCTCAACCGCACCTCCGACCACCTCCGACCACCTCCCCCGTCCTTTGCCGAAGCCGTGCGAGTCGATCCCATTATTCCTATCCCATGCCATGGAGAGGCATCGTCATCGCTCTCTACTGTTGGCATTGATCAGTCGTGTACGGCTATCAGCGGCATGGGCTAAGCATTCACATGCCAATGGGTTGACTTTTTTCACGTGCTGCCAAGCGCGCGCCTACGAGACACATGGCAACGGCGTGGGCGCGGCTAGGAGCTATCACCTTGTCCTGGAACGTCATATTTCCCTTGAGCAGCACTAGCTTTCGATCGATTTCAATGGCTCGCATACCGCCGCCGCTAGCTAACGCTCCCTGTCGTCGTCACGTACACATCGAATATAAGTATATGTACCAGAAGCAGAGTCCGGAGCAGATTCGATATCCTTGTTCTAGTTCCCACCACCTTTCTTGAGTCAGATTACTTTCTGGCCGTTTAAATCGTAGATCGGCCGCGATTTTCCTTTGCCATCGACCTATCCTTCCTTGAAGGGCTTACCGGAACCGGTGACTTGTTATTCTTGTGATTGGGATAACATGGCTGAGAGCAGGGCGAAAGGAGAGGGGAGGGGGGGTATCATTGTGTCTGCAGGGAAGGACATTCCTGACCAGATCGATAAATGCTCAAAGGAGCGGCTGGAAGGAGACAGCTCAACAAGTGATATCATGTCTAAGACTTAGCCTCTTCCCCCGGCCGCTTCTCGGCACAATCTCCATCTCCCATCTCTTCATAAGATCGACCACCTCCGGTATTCCTCTTTGGCGGCATCTCAGCCGGAACCTCAACCTCGCCTTTCTCGACCTCGTCAACTCCAGAGTCCCTCCTCTTCTTCCACATCATCTTCAAATTTGGCATCTTCATTTCAGGCATCTTCACACTCGGCATGTCCTTGCTCCCCGCCGTCGCAGCCTCTACAAGCGAACTCATAATCCCCATTCGATCCTTCATTCCAACCATCGCCGCACAAGCCACAACAATACCCTCAATGTATTCTGGCAAACCAACTTGTAAGGTATCTTGCGGTGGCATGATCTCAAGCCTTCCCGCGAGTTTCTGCATAGGTCTCGCTCTCGTGTAAACTGCCAAGACTCGTCCAGAGACTTCTTCGACCAGATTTTGAACCGGATATGGAGACCAAGATTCATCGGAATACTTCCTCTTCATATCTTCCCAAACCTCACCAACAGTCACGAGATGAGTTTCTCCAGGTTTGACACCTAATCTCTCAGCTCTCGAAACCTTCATCGGCCTCGAATCTGCAATGACATCTTGGTTTGGCACAGCATTAACCCACTCCACCCTAGCACCCCCCAGCACAGGTAGATCAATCCCATACCTCGCGCTCCACCACCCCTGCCTAACCATCATTTTGTCCGTCCTACTCACATGTCTACTCCCCCTCCTCTCAATTTCTCCCTCATGCGGCTCAAGTTTTATCTTCACGCCTACCTTCGGCCTCCACATGAAATTCGGGTACTCGATCTCTGCAACCTGACGATAAGGGACATCGCCTTCAGCTTGTTCGGGGCAATAACGATGGAGACGACCAAAATATTTCTTTTCGTAGTTCAGTTGCCAGCGAGAGGTTGTTGGAAGACCTGGAGAGGAGGCGGGGAGGGGTTGGTTGTTTGTGGGGATTATGCTTAGGGCTGGGCAGTCGAAGTAGGGGTTTCTTTCGAAGAGGGCGCGGCGCCAGGAGAGGGTGAAGCAGAGGGGGATGTTTGGGTGAATTTTTGATGCGATTGATGATGGGCGGAGTGGGCGGGCTGGCCGGACTTCTTCTTCACATGGGACTTTTGCTTGTGAGTCAGGATTGGATTTCTCGTTGGAGAAGAATTCTGGTGCTGATTCTATTGGTCTCTGTTCGTCCACGGCGATAGTTGATGATGGAAGTGGCTTCTTTTCATCGTGGGATGCTGATGGTCCAGCTTCGACGATATGATAGTCGTGTTCGGAGTATAGTTCTGATTCGACTGCTACGCTTGCGTCGTAGGTTGGTGGTGGTGCTTCCATGACTTCTGCATCTTCTCTGGCTTCGTCTGCTTTGCTCATCCTTTTCAGCAATATTGCAGTGATGGAGTGATCTTAGGCGTAGATGTGTTGGAGAAGGTGATGTGGTTTGACTATGCTTTAGGTCGATCAATCTGCGTAGAACCACAGCCGTGCTGTATATTCAGTAGAGTACTATCGGGTGCGGGAATATAAATGAAGTGTAAAGCAGGTGCCTACAGTGTATACTATTACGAGGCGTGGCCGAGCTTTGCGAGGGTGCGTTTTGCTGAAGCCTGACGCGAACATGTTTGCTGCGCCACATGAGACGAATCCTCCTCGGCAGTACGTAGATCGGATCTCCACCAATATTCTGGAGGCTGTCGCATGTCACGCATGTCTTGCGTGTGGTCAGTATAAGCATCTTACATAACACTGCAATTCTTGCCCATCTCCCAATACGCTTGCAAATAGCTGTCTTCGGTGGCTTCGTCATTCGCATCAATCTGCCCTCTTTTCCTCTTGACACCAGTGATCTTGAGCTTCTGCTCACCTTCACTATGCCACCATCGCAAGACTTGCTGTGCAGCGCCTTCAACTTCTTCAACAGTTCTTATCTCCCATTTGCCACCTGAGACTTCCACATGGGTCTGGTTGCTAGTCCGTGGGAAGTGAAATTCTGGGAGGAAGACCTCGGTTGGAAAGTCGGTGGGAGTGCTTGAAAGCGCCGTAAGAGCCAGATTAAATGTGCAATTCTTTAGGTCAAAGCCATAGGAGTCAATGGTTCCATGTACCACCACAGGCACCGGTCTTGTGTAGGCTTCTGCAGCGCGACATCCCTGTTTGATCTCTCCAGCTGACTTGGAAGCCGTAGCCTCCATGGAATTGATGCTTAGCGTCTTCCGAATACTGCTCGGCGTTGCTGGATCTTGGGTTGCAGACTCGCGGTAGCTAGGGCTGCTGGCATCAAGGCTTGGCCGACCGCCAGCAATTGAAAGTGAGGGCAGCGGCTTGTCTTCTGCGCAGTATATTGATAGATCCTCTCCGTTCCAGTTGTCACCCCAGAAATGGCTATTGGTAGCAGTGTATACCCACCAAGTCATGCCCTGTGCGCCTGAACCTTCCACGGCATAACAATTGGCATCGATAGCCGCAGCCTGGCTGCTGTAGTCGCCAGTCTCGTAAGCGTGCTTATCGTCCATGTCGTACGGAATGCCGATTTCTGTGTAGAGGCAGGGATGTACGCCCATGTTATCAATACCCTCTTGTCGCACAGTGCTGAGTTGGTCCTTGAAGCAATTGCGAATAGCTGTCTCGCCAAGCTTGATCGCGAATGCAGGAGAGCTGTACTTCCCTCGCAAGACTCCAAGCACATCGATGTTCCAGATCTTGTTCCATTTCTTCGTGATGAGGGTAATGCCATCATAAAAATGCGATGCAAAGATCATATTTGGGTCGTCGCCTTCAGGAGTGCCCTTGATTGTGGGCGGAATCTCGAAAGGTGATGGTTGCATCAACATAAATGCTTCTGACCATACTTCTCGGATGGCGTCCTTGTACTTCTTATAGCAATGCATGTATTCGTGATTCGTCCAGTATTCCTGATTCATTTCTTCTCCAGTGGTAGGGTGCTTGGCAAAGTATTGTGGCAATAGCAGCTCGTCAGTCTTTTGATTCCAAACGCCATGCTGCGCCCAAATGCATTCACCAAGCTTCCATTCCGGATCTCGCTTCCAACCATACTTGGTGTCATCCCATGTCGTGGGATCCAGCCAAGCTTTTGTACCTTTAGGCTCGATCAGCTGCGTCCCGCTCTTGTACGGTCCGAAGCTGCCAAAGTCCCAAGTATCGACTTCAAGTGCTCTGCCAGAGCCTGTAAGCATTGCCTGAAAAGCGGTCGGACATGTGTGTTTCTTCAAGTTCTGCTCTTTCGGTATGCTATTCAGATCTGGATGTCCCGCGTACCCTTTATTGGGCTCGTTCATCGTTTCATACCCAATCACAACTTCGCCTTCAAGGTCACCGGCCTCGTGTATCCTTTGCGCCAAATGCCTACATGCAGCGATGAAGTGGTCTTGCAGGTAATCTTGAATGTTCTTCCCATCAATGATGCATTTTGGCGCAAAGTCTTTACCACAGTAGAACAATGTGAATATTGTCTGCACCGCTAAACGGTAGTAATTTGTCGCCCATATCATCTTTGGAAACTCGGCTGGGTTGGACCATGTGTTTTGCACTACACTTGCCTCTCCGGCTTTCAATTTTGTGGGATCCAGTCCACATGCATATATGGTCCACATTGGCGCACCAGAACCGCCAGTGAAACGTGACCAGACGTCCTGGTGCGGATCCATGAATATGTAGAAGCCATACTCTTTTGCTATTCGTATCGTTTCGATTGTGTGCTTAATGAACTCTTCATCATATCTCCCTGGTCCGGCATGTTCTAATGCTTCCCAGGTGAAGATATATCGAATCGTGTTGTAGCCCATGCGCCGTAATCTCGAGAAGTGGACGTGTGCCTGGCTCAGCGCGAATGGCCGATTGACGAATGATACATCGTCGCCGTCAAAAAAGCCTTCTCGAACATGCGAAGGAATGTCTGGTTTATGAGGAAACTTGGTATCGCCGGCGATATTTATGCCATGTAAAGTGACCTGTCGATTCTGTGCATCTCGGAAGGTGGCGCCATCTATACGTAGGCGATGAGAAGGCATTGTGGCCTAGCTACGACTAGGTATGGGAGAGATGGGTATGGTTGAGGTCCGGAAGGGAGGATTGTAGCAGACCACGACCTCGTGGCCATATGTCTCTCGAATGGTGACGACGGCTGGCCGTGGTTCGATCGATCGGCTGGCGGCCCGATTTTCCAGATCCAAGCTCTCGTGACAATGCGATGTATACAAGGAGGGCTGCTGTCAAGACCGAAGGTGCCGTCAATATTCCGGATGATGTATAGCAGGCAGAGGCAGAGGATGGAGCAAAGTGAGAGTGCTGGAAAGGTACGCGTCGAAACTACGTCAACAATCGGCTTTCACAAGATCTCGAACCAGATGCGGCTGGAATCATCCAAGGGTCCGGGGGTTGGTTGGCTCGTGCATGCAAGTGAACTCGAACGAACAAGTGTCGACTTGCAAGCAACAACTTTTATTACGCCTGCGACACCTCGCTCTCACACCATCCACAGTCGACTACCGGTACGATGCGGCTTCAACTGTCGTCGCTGGCTCTTGGAGCCTTGTGCTTCTCGACTGTGCCGTTTGCGAACGCCGCCGTTGATATTCCTGCCGACACTCCAGTATCACAATTGATCGCGAGCGCCAATGCCAATCTAGCAAAGGGCAAGGCACACGATGCGCTCACATACTTTGACGCAGCCATACATAAGGACCCAAACAACTACCTGACACTTTTCAAGCGAGGCGCGACATATCTGTCGCTAGGCAAGAACCTCCAAGCGCAGAAGGACTTCGACCAGGTCCTCACACTGAAGCCAGGCTTTGAGGGGGCCTTGACTCAGAGAGCAAAAATCAAAAGCAGAAACGCCGACTGGGCAGGTGCGAAGCAGGACTACATCGCGGCGAAGAAGCAGAACACGGAGGAATATCAGCAGCTGGAGGAGGCCGAAGGAGCAGAGAAGCTGTCGGCAGACGCTGAGAAGGCAGGCAATTGGGAAGCATGTGTGACACACGCTGGGACTGCGATTGTGGTTGCCGGAACAGCTTTGGAGCTGCGACAGCGAAGAGCCAGGTGTCGCTTTGAGAAGGGTGAAATCATGGAGGGATTGGCGGACCTGAACCACGTTCTTCAAATCAACCCGGGGAACCCGGAACCATATCTCAAAATATCAGCCATGTCCTTCTACTCGCTCGGTGAGATCGATAAGGGCACAACTGCGGTATCGAAGTGTCTTCACAACGACCCCGACAACAAGGCTTGCTCTAAGCTCCGCAAGAGCGAGAAGGCGATCGAACGGACGTACAAGAAATTCCATGCATTCTTCGAGAAGAAGCAGTACGCTTCAGCAGTGAAGCTGCTGGTACAACAAAAGGAAGGAGATGAATCAGGACTCCTCCAAGATGTCGGCCGCGACAACGCCGAGTGGCGAAAGGCAGGATACATCCATCCAAATGCGCCCAACGGACTGTATGCTACCCTTGTGGAGCAGACTTGCGAAGCCTACACAGAGATGAATAATAAGAAGGCCACTCCATACTGCGAAGAAGCTCTGAAATACAATCCCAAGTCTCTGGCAGGTCTACTCTCCAAGGCGCAGACACAAATTGCTGCCGATGATTTCGAGGCCGCACTCGGTACTCTGCAACAGGCGAACGAAGAACACGGCTCGACTCCGAAGATCCAGGAATTGCACAGGAAAGCACAAACGCTGCTGAAGAGAAGCAAGCAGAAGGACTATTACAAGGTGCTCGGAGTTTCCCGAGATGCTGATGAGCGAGAGATCAAGAAGGCCATGAGGAAGCTTACGAAGGAGCACCATCCAGACAAGGCGGCAAAGAATGGCGTGACTCCAGAAGAAGCACAGAAGAAGATGTCTGCCATCAACGAAGCATACGAGGTTCTTTCTGATCCCGAGTTGAAGGAGAGATTTGATCGTGGCGAAGACCCTAACGACCCACAGCAAGGCCAGGGCGGCAACCCATTCCACGGCTCACCTTTTGGCTTCCAGAATGGACAACCTATATTCTTCCAACAAGGCGGAGGAGGCCCGCAGTTCAAGTTCCGAGCTGGAGGCAGCGGTGGCGGTGGCGGATTCCCAGGTGGCTTTGGTGGAGGCTTTCCCGGAGGCTTTCCCTTTGGCTGAGCATTTGCGTTGCGAAGGGTTGCATTTCTCAGGGGCGTTTGATTTGGGCAAGGATAGCGAAGAGCTCTGCTGTCTAGACGATACCATTACTATAGCTAAACTAGGCCATGCTAGGGTTTCCGAGCCCCTCATGGCTGAGATGTACGATGATGAATATACAGAGTTCAGCGCTGTCACATGCGGTTTCAGATGACATTTTGCTCGAAGGGTGGATATGCTCACCTGCCTAGAACATATGTAAATCCCATGCTGCACCCGTACAAGTGACCATGTGTCTCATATCGACCTATTCATGCTTGTACTCCCCACTACAAATGTGTGTCTGTGCTTTCTTCACAGTCCCCTCGTCTCGTGAGTGCGCGCCAATCCGCGTCGGTGCCTGGAGCCTCCCGCCTAAACTCGAGATCTGCATTTTGAAGCTACCTACCTACCTACACTACCGAACTGCACGACAACGGGCCTTGCATGTCGCCTTCCAACGGCCGGTACCGATTCTCAAATTGCTCGCAACTTGGATAATCAGGCAGAAGTGAAAGCACTCGCACCATCAGCCGCAAAAGCGAGGCATTTCCCGGCATGCCCAGAACCACCACATGCACACAACAGAGTCGGTATAGGTAGGAAGCAGGAACCATGGAAGGCACCGCCGATGGTGCATTCAACACGTACTGGCAGAAGCCCGACACAGATGGACAGCTCTCTCACATATCCGAGGCATTGAACGCTACGCTTGACCCACGAACTCCCAACGATATCAGAAAGCAAGCCTTACAACACCTCGAAGCAGTCAAGAACCAACCAGACGCGCCTCAACATGGATTCACGCTCGCCGACGATTGGAAGCAGAATGACGCCGTTCGTTATTACGGATTGCAACTTCTCGAGTTCGCAGTGAGGTATCGTTGGCATGAGTACACAGAAGAGCAGGCGCAGCAACTCCGAACATGGGTGAAATGCTTAGCGGGGAGTCTGCGAGAACGCGACGCAGCATATCTGAGAAACAAGGTCGGGCAGCTGTGGGTCGATGTCGCGAAGCGATGCTGGGGAGACGGTGACTGGATGGACATGGACGCGCTCCTGCTCAATCTGTGGGATCAGGACAAAGGCGTCGTCAACAAGATCCTGGTCCTCTACATCATCGAGACCCTTAGCGAAGAGATAATGGGCAGTGGCGAAGATGCTGTAGCAGGACTGAGACTGGACGTTCTAGGAAATGCTCTGAATGAGATTGTCATTCCTCAAGGCATGTATGAAGCCCATGCAGAGACGAGAGGAAATCGACAAGAAGTCAGATGCGGACAGGAAGGCTGGTTGGCGAGGATATGCAATTTCTTCTCGCTCTGCGTCAAGCAGGCACGTCTTACGGACGGCCAGCAACAAGGCGTAGCGCAGCAGATGGAGATGTGCGCCATCAAAGCTCTGAACGCGCTGAGGCCGACCATGGCTTGGGTCAGCTTGAAGGGAGCCGATGAGGTTAAATGTATTGACTGCTTGTTCCTGCCCTTCCACACCAGAAATGTGGCTCTGCAAACCGCGGCTGTCGAGGTGCTGTATGCCCTGCTGCAAAGACCTTATAACCAGCATTTTCAAGAAGTCTGGACTGCACTATTCAGACAGGCGATGAACCCTGAGCGAGTGACGATGATACGGCAGGCTTTCGAGGCCACTGTTTCTGGACCTGGAGAGGACGAAGAGAAGTACACCTTGCAAAAGAAAATGTCGGAGTTGCTTTACGTATATGGCGACTCTGTCGCACAGCACCCGGAAGTGCTCGACGACACACTTAACCTTCCGGCACTATTTGACCTGCTCCTGCTTGTCTTGCAGCACAAGAGCTTGACAGTGTCGATACCGGTCCTGCACGTCTGGACCAAGCTGCTTAGCGTGCAGGAGGACACGGTAGTGGATCTGGTCCTGGATGCACTTGCTACTTTGATGCAGGTCTGTAGTGAGCGACTGGTACGATATGAGTCAATTCCTGAGGAGAGCGAAGACGAAGTGTTAGCATATCTTGGAGACGATTTCGACACCATCCCAGAGCGTCATGCTTTCCTTGGAAACTACCGACGCTACTGCACGCTCATCATACAATCAATCGCCCGATTCCGACCCATCGACGCCCTTTCGATAGTATTGAATCAGATGCGATCGTTGTTGGAGGAGGGCCCATACACGCAAGGACGAGGTTTCGATCCTTCGAAGTACGATAAGAACTCTATTCCGAACCTGAAATTTGATGCCCAGTACAATGTTGTTGCAGCAGCACTCAAAGGATATTCTTCCTGGATTGGCGACGTAGCAGATGTTACCCCGGAGCAGCCACTGTATATAAAGGTACAAGAGGATCAACTGCAGGCGACGCAGTCACTGCAACAATGGTGCCATGGCATGGCAAATGTGCACACCGATGATCCTGGCGTTGCGGATCAAGTTCTTGCGACACTGGTGGCTGTGCTTAGGACGCTCAAATCACCCGGGCAGAGTTTTGTTTTGGCAATGGTGCAACATCTGCTGACCATGAGGCTGTATGACCAACCACAATTCAGCACGTTCTCAGAGGCTGTCAAGTCTTTCGAAGCCCTTAGAGTCGTCGAGCTGCAGAAGTTGGCTCTAGCTTTCCCTAATGTTCTTTTAGAAGTCTACAATGAACTCGAGCCCAGGGTCACTGTGCTCATGGAGAAGCACAATGATGACCAGCGGCTCGTCTGGGGTTTCAGAGCTTTCTTATTCATGATTGTGCACCGCGCGACGGGCATTCCAAACGATGTCCGCATGACTCGGTTACAGCAAATGCTTCAGCCGACGTACGATGCTTGGACGGATTCAAGGCTCGAGGCATCTGTCGCGACCTTCTCTAACTTTTGTGAGACAGTTGGCTTGGGCAACATCCAGGATTTCTACAGATCGCATGGCTTTGATCGAATAGCAGACTGGTCGGCTCAGGATCTAGACGAGACGGGAGTCGCTAGACAAAATCAGATCAAGGAGCTTGCTGACCGGCTACCTCTTCGCATGACCAAGTCCATGCTCACTGCTTGCACCGAGAAGCTCAAGAGTGGATCCGACGAATACTCCAATGCGTCGGAGTTGTGGAGCAACATCACGCCGGTCGTCCTTCCGACGCTGCTGAAGTTGATCGGACATGCGCAGGCCTTTCATAACATGGAAAATTGGTCACACTTTCCAAATGAGCTTCAAATAGTCGTCAAGCGCACCCTTCAAGATCGCTTCTGGCAGTCTGGCATCTCCAATGAGAGCAAGGATGAGTTCTATGCCCGCATCTCAGGCTCCAAGACTTCTTATGAAGGCTTTGCCAGCACAGTTCGAGGAACCATGCGCAACATCCGCGAGATGGGATACCACATCATCTACCTCATGACTAGATTCGACGAGCAGTTCTACGGTGGCGACAATCTCTCAGAGGCTCTAGCCAACGCCCTGTTCACCGACGCTGGAAGTCTGAGCACGAATCATCTTCACCCCCTCATCAACCTCACCACTGGACTAGTTCAGCGATGTCCACCACAGTATCGAGCTTCATTCTTACCTCCCATTCTTCGTCGCCTCTTCCTCGCCCTGGACGGCAAAATCTCGTCGGAATGGGCTTCCTTGGAGCAAGCCGCCGAGCAAAACAAGAAGGAGGACGACGAGCTCAGCGACGAGATGCGAACAGAAAGCGTACTACGACAACTCACGTTTAGCATGGTATCTTTCGTACCATTCCTGCTTGAGTACGATCGTACACAGCCCCACGCGAATGGCACTCCCAATGGAGCAGCTCTACACCTGCCAAGTGGCCAATCGCTGTCCGACCTTATTCTTTCGGACGCGACCGTTCTGGAGCCACTGATAATGTTCTGCACGCACGCTCTCCGCATGCGAGACGGTCGGTGTTGCAGCATGATCTGCAAAGCTTTCAGAAACCTCATCCCGCTCTTCTCGCACACCACACAATGCACATCTTCACCAATCTCCGTCGAAACCGCGGCTCAAGTTCGAGAGTTCATCTCGAATGAGGTCCTGAAAGCGTGCATCACGAGCTTGAACGATGGCGGCTTCGTAGATATGCAAAAGGACCTCGCTGCTCTCATCGCAAGCATCATCAACCTCTACGCCTCCAAGACTGGCAGCCCACGACAGCTCCTCCTCAGTCTCCCCGACATGGCGGAGAACAGAGTGGACAGGGCCATGTCCCGCATCTCTCGAGGCGGTAACGAACGTCAACAACGCGCCATCGTCCTCGAACTTCTCGAAGGGGTCCGAGGTGTTAGTATTCATGAGATGGGCAAAGTGGAAAAGGTCAAGAAGAGCAATAAAGTTCAAGATAGGTACATGACGGCGAATGGCATGGAAGTGGAGAAACAAGTGGAGAGGGCTATTGACGATGGAGCGCTCGATGGTGTGGCGGGATTGTTCGGGAATGAGGGCTAGGAGCTTCCTCGTTCTCAGAATGATGCTAAACCGCCGCAGAAGGTCGTGCTACCGCTTAAGTATCGGGGCGATGAGCAGAGGTGGAGAGCGAGACAGGCTGAGATGGCAAGGGCCGAGGAGATTGAGAGGAGGCTGAAAGGAGGAGTTTAATGCGAGACGGCCTTTGCGGTAGGGAATTGTGCTTTCTTGCCACAATGCGAGGGTTGGTACGAGATGAAAATGCTCACGCATGCATAAGACACCCTTTGGACATGGAAAGCACGTACGGTAGCCTTTTCCAATGACATGTTCAGCGCACGATTCCCTCTTCCGTGTCGCCTGGTGTCCCGAGCCTGACTCGGCCTCTCTCGCGTGGGATGAGTCATACATGCTTCTTCATTCATCAAAAAAAGTGATCGTGTAGCAAAGCTCGTGAAGGCCGGCAGTAAGGCTCAAGTGCGTGCCTCTCATACATCTCATCAGCCTGACATGGCAACGTTCATTGTCGCACAGCATGTTGTGGAGGGCAGCTAGCGGTTGTCTACATTAGTGGCGAATAGAGCAAGCCATGGAATTAGTGTCAGGGTCGTCGGGCAGCCTTGGCCCTTGTGTGAGTATTGGTGATGTGATACCACGCTCCGTTCTGTATATGTGTTAGCTATAGTGCTTGGCTGTTGATAGCTTAGTGGCAGCTAGGACTAATACCCGCTACAGGCTTCGGGGAGAGCCGCACGTGATACTGTTGTAGGAGCGGAGAAGTGGTTGAGCACTTCCCCGAGCCCCAGTACGCTAACCGAGCCCTAGCACTTTGATGACACTTTGATATAGCAACATCTTTACTCTATATAACGCCGCGAAGGACACTTCCTCTCTGCCTATAGAAGCAGGGAGCGACGTACCGGCGTAGGAGGCTTGCCCTCCGAAGCGTCGCCGGCACTCGAGCGGGTCGTAGGGCTCCGTTTGCCTCTGTATATACAGAGGCAGATTTGTTGTATCCCCTTGCTATGGTTCAACGCAGAAGGCTAATTTTAGCCGCATAGTATAGGCT
The DNA here is from genome assembly GCA_001578225.1 of Pseudocercospora musae. NCBI lineage: Eukaryota > Fungi > Ascomycota > Dothideomycetes > Mycosphaerellales > Mycosphaerellaceae > Pseudocercospora > Pseudocercospora musae. The sequence goes on from LFZO01000057.1 coordinate 101,433, forward strand.
CTCGGAGACCGTCGGATGGTAACGATTATGGTTAAGCGTAAGGCATTTCTTGGCGAGGCATTTTGACTATAGGTAGAACGGTATAATACTAGATTAGTAGACCAAGCCGCTATGAGTACTATAAGGGTTACTACGTAGGTAGATTATCGCCTAGTACTAACAATAAGAAGCCTCCTATAAGAGGTAAAGAAGGGCATATAGACACGTCTACTATAGTACCCTTATCGTCGTCGTCGTTACCGCTACCTCCGCCGCTATAGACTCCGCTAGTTAATCGAGTCGTTATACTACAAGATTGCCGCGATTATTAGGGCTCTTCGCCGCTATTAGTTGTCGAGATCGAGGCTCTAAATAAGGTAAATACAACTAAGTTTAGAGCCCTATAAAGGAGGGTTACGGACCTCGAAGATACTATAGTATAGCTCTTCGATCGTTTAAATATAACGGTTAGTAGGATATACTATAGTACTATATAGAAAGTAGACTAACAAGTAACGCATAAGGGGTACGTAGGTCTATAAATAGCGTAGTAGAAGGAGGTAAGCCGTAGACGCGTAGTAGTCGATTTGAGCGTATTCTTTATATAGCGATAGTACTAGTAAGAGTATCGCTTTAAGCCGGTATAGCGAATAGCGTAGTAACTTCTAGGAAGGCGCCTTACTACTAGTAGTACGCTAGTAGATGTAACATAGCCGTTTCTACGCGAATTTGTAGTATTTCCTTAGGGTTTAGATCTATAAGCGTACTAGCCTATATGCTTCCGCTTTACTCTAGTTACTATAGTGTTTATTGTCGCTATATTAGCTAGATCTTACTCATAATATCCGGATAGAACGAGGCACTAAGCAAGCCTTAATCTAAACTATCGCTACGAGAATAATGGCTTATCCTTTGTATACTTCGAGCGTAAGCCTAGCGGTACTAAGCATGGCCGTAGGTATAGCTCTCGGCATAGAATAAAGGTATTAATAATAGCCATATCTAGCATATTAAAGAATAAGGCAAACTAGGCTCTTACTAACTTTAGCTAAGTACTATAATAGGACCGCAATTGATTATAGATATCGACTCCGCCTATAAAGAGATTATAGTCGATAGACTAGCGTAGTACCTACAATTTAATATACCCTAATCCGTACTATACTGTCTCTCTTAGTCGCTTTACTAGTATGCTTTGTCTACGAGGTTTCCTACGCTCTTTCTCCTCGAATTTAGTAGGCTAATGTACTATTGTAACTACCTAAACGAGGTTCTTGTCTTGCTATACAATAGCGACTATATCGCTATACTAAACGCTAAATAATTGCTAGTTATAAGGAAGGATCGTACTAGCTTTGTTCGCTACGCTAGAAAGGGCCTTTAGCTAGTCTAAACCGATAGCTCTCGCGATGCCGTAGGCGGCGACACCTATAGCTCGAAGGATATAGAATAGCTTATAGCTACTAAATAGGTTGTCGCAATATAATGTAAAGAAGTGTATCGTTATAGGAAGTTAAGAAACTAGCTAGATAACTATACGTAATATTAGCGGCAATAGCCGTGCGACTACCTACTAAGCGAGATTTAGTCTAGTAACAATACTACTAATATCTATATCGATATAGCCGGTTATAGGACTCTTGAAGGTAAAGGAATAGTAGTATCTAGCATCGTAGAGCGCTAGTACGTAATATCCGACCGGAATTGGCTTACTACGGACTATAGTTATATAGCTAGACCTACTAGTAAAACGCACTATAATTTCGTCGATACTAACTTCTATACGAGGCGTTATATATAGTTTAAACGTCCTTCTTAACTCGTTCGCTACTAGCTTTACCTTCTTGAAGAAACGATACTTCGCGAGGTTCGTAACCGGCTTAGAAAGATAGAGATATCGTTTAATAGCCTTAAAGCGATCGCGGCCGAGATATACGTATATTGGGTAGCGAGGAAACTCGCTATTATAAGACTAATATTCGTCGACATCCGCCTACCTAATTACCGATATATATATTACTAACCCTAGCTAAATCTTTACCTTAGCGACCGTTACGACCCTCTAATTATTAGCCCGTTTGAACGTAGCATATTCGTTAGTATATCTAGCAATTATGGTTAATAGAAGGTCCGTAAAGAATAGCTAGAAGAAGAGTAATAGTAGGTTATATCGCATACTAAATCTACTATCGTAGTTAGCTAGATAGGTCTCTCGATGTTATCTATTCGCATAGTTGTTTATATACGCGATTAGCGGCAATTCGTCCGGTTAAGTATAGAAGCTATTAGGTAAGTAGATACTACGCTAATAGTACTAACCTTCTAGGGGAATATAACCTTCTAGATTGTCTATTATAGGTATAGTCTCTAGCGTTAACCAAGTCACTTTCTACCCCTTCTTAGGTTACTATATAGTATCCGGATCTTCTATAGCTTCTTTAACCTCCGACTCTTTAGATATAGGCTCTTTATCCGTACTAGTTACTCCCTTACTAACTACTCGCGCCGCATTCGCATTACCTATATCGCTTATAGTATCCGTAAAGTCTATTAGATTACCGCTATTCGGTTACGTAATAACCTCGTAAGGGTTAGAAAGTAGACTATCGCTAATACGTATATAGAAGATTAGTTGTTCTATAGAGAAAGCGATATTTACATAAAAGAGCTAGAAGTTATTATATGAAAGAGCTAGAAGTAAGGTAGAAGGCATATAGTAGAGCTAGACAAGGATATTTATTAGTAGAAGTCCCTATAAATGCTATCTACTAGACACTTACCGAGTAGTCCGCGGAGCTACGCGTAGCGCTATTAAGTTAGCGCTATATTGTATTGAAAACACCTACCAAGATGGTTAGCCGGTAAAGGGATTAGATCTATATTGCTATAGGGCTAGGGCTCGGGATACGTACTAGGGCTCGGGGAAGTAATTAAGACAGAAGTGGAGCTTAGTGCTCGCTCGTAGAGAGTCTTATAGTAGAGGGGCGCGACCTCAGCCGCAGTCTCATTATGTCAACTCGGTCACCGGTGTAATATGATAGTGTAGTGGATGATGGGCAAAGTGGCATATGCTGGCCAGTCGGACGTGGGCCGGCCAGTATTTTGGGGCCTTGGCGCTCTGGTGGAAGCTCCAGTCTGTAGGGGCGAAGCGGTGGATGATGACGAAGCGAAAGCACAATGGCGCAGTGTGATTGGCGAGAGTCAGCGGGTGCAGGCACATGGCGTGCGTGCGTTCGTGCGCGACTCATTAATGTATGGCCTGGCCTGCACGGGCCCGAAATCACACTGAGGGCAGCATACGGCACACGGCATACGGCATGGGCTACGGCATGGGCTACGGCATGGGCATAGGCATAGGCATAGGCATAGGCAAAGGCAGAGGCATAGTCGCATAGGCATAGTCGCATTCACATAGGCAGAGGCATAGTCGCATAGTCGCATAGTCGCATAGTCGCATTCGCACAGGCATAGGCATAGGCATAGGCATAGGCATAGTCGCATACCCTACCAGCATATTCCCCATTGACATCAATCATGTCCACCGCACGCACGCACATCTCTCCAACGTGGGAGACAAGCCTCGCAATCCTTCGCTCCAAGCTAAGCACAGAGCCGCTAGCACCTTCGAAGCATAGCATGTGCCATGTGCCATGTTTTTTATTGCCCTTTGGTATAACGCTCTGCTCTACAGCCCCAAGGCCCCAAGGCCCCAGGCGCCAGGCCCAAGGCGCAGGCGCAGGCGTGCATGCGTATTTCTGGTGTCAGGACGATCACATCTCTATCCATCATATGCTTGTTGACCATCTTCCATCCACCTTCTCCCCACCATGCCATGTGCCCTTTAAAGTAGACGGCATTCCTTCTGGTTGGCCTGGCCCGATTCATTTGCATCACCAAGACGACCATGCACTCACCATCTCTCCAGTCTTCTACCACCTCATCGCTCCCACAGCGCCTCCCATCCCACACCTCTCCCTCTGCCCATTCATCGACGCTCAGCAATCGCGGCGCAATCCAGAAGCAGAAGCGCACCGACGACGACCATCGCCATCCATCCGTCCCCCCCTCGCAAGCCGACCGTCTGTATCGCCTTGCCGCCCAGCAACATCCCACCCTAGCGACCGCTGTACGCATCCAGTGCATGACTCCTCAGCATTCACCTCAACCTCAGCCCTTCCCCTTGGACCAACTCCTCGAGCCCTTTCCGCCGCACTGGACCGCGCCGACTCCTCCTCGTTCAGATTCCGGCCTCCCTACCCTTTCCGTCGACGCGAACGAGGAACCCGTGCCCACTGCCATCAGTGTCGCTTCCGACTTCGCATTTGAGCACCCCTCTGCATCATCTGCGGAAATGAGGTGTGTAACGCCGAATCAGTTGACGCCGCCGCGGAATTAAGCTCACGACTGTGCAGCTCGTTAGGCTTCCTACTTCCATCGACGTACGGCGGCGCGCCATACGAATCCGAACATAATAATAGTACCTATCTTCTTCCTTCGCCGCCTTTCTCCACCTTCCCTCGCTAACACCTTTCAGATTACGCCATGGATCAATCCCACTATATTCCACCCATGCGCATGTCGCAACCTACCACCACGAGTGCTGCTGCTGCATACGCCCACACTTCGTCCTCGAGCCCTGCGCTGTATCAAAGTAGAACGCTTGATGCATCCAGCGCGCGACGACCACCCTCTGACATGCCAGCCGCCAGTGCATCACCATACGACCAAAGCTACCGTCGAGTCAGCAACCCTTACGACCCCGGCTACTCTATGCCTCCCACCCAAAGCATTCCCTCCATTACTGGCTTGACACAAAGCCCGCTGCCTTCACCAGGAATGAACCCGACTTCTGGAGCGCACATGATGCCGCAATATGACACCACCAGCATGTCAAGGTCAGTCACTTCCTTCAATCCCTCACGAGCTTGTTCATCCTGCCACGGCACATGGCTAACTTCACTCCAGATCTCCCAACATGTACCAGTCCAACCCATACGGACAGTCATACACGACAGCGCCCGCCAACCCACACATGTACGCGCCCACTCAGCAACAGAACATGTCGTCCTACCCTCCGCCCTTCGTTGGCAGTAGCGTGAACGACGCCATGGCCAAGCCCATGGGCACAGACTCTTCGATACGAGTACTCAACCAACGACCGAAGCCGCAATGCTGGGAACACGGATGCAACGGTCGACAATTCTCCACATTCAGCAACCTTTTGCGACACCAAAGAGAAAAGTCTGGCACCGCCTCCAAATCCTACTGTCCCAAGTGTGGTGCTGAATTCACTCGAACGACTGCGAGAAACGGTCATCTCGCCCACGATAAATGTACAAAGCAGCGACGATCCTCAGATGGAAAGTGATGATTTACGGCAGGGAACCCCCCCTTTTTTCCTTCTTCTTCTTCTTCTTCTTCATGAACAGATGGGAGAGGAACTATTATTTTCTGATGGTGTGCATCACTGGCGCTTTCTAGATGTTTTTTCGATACCCTCGTTGGGCGCCTGTGTATAAGGAACTGCATTGCCGCTTCACCACACCACACGTGGCAAGGCAAGGAGCGGCGCAAAGTTGGGAGGATTTCCCACGTTTCGCGAACAGATCGCGAATAATGCCGCCCGAAGCACGAAGAACAGGCGGGAAGCATGATGAATGCAACGCGGCACCGAGTTTTGACCTTCGCCTATTCATTCCCATGGCTCGGCCAACAAGATATGCGAGAAAAGGTGACTGAGGGCTCATGCAGATCGTATACGTTATAGGCAACGAGTTCGCACGTCGAAACCGCACTACGGCCGCCTGTTCTCAGGCCGACTGGCTGCAGCCCAACAAGTGAGTGAGATGCTTAGCGCTCGTCCATGCCACCTTTGACCGGTGCACGGTGCCACGGCTTACAAAGGCCATAAGGCACAGCAAGGGTGGTGGAACCCCTCAAGTGAGAATGATCGGGCATCCCGGCATGGCACGTTTGGTCTGTGATGAGACACCCTTGGATACTTCCCCGATCCCCAGTCGGGCCAACGATCCCCAGCTATGCCCGATACTACGACTATTACGGAATCCTTCCTTTATCAATCCTTAGTCATTTCTCACCTAATACAGCTTAATATCGTTTCCTTTTAGTCGTGTTAATGGGCGCGTCCTAGGATCCAATACTACTTCTATTAAAAAATCGTACTTTCTTATCGAACTGTCCTTCTACTAACTATGGCTAACTCTCCATTACATGAGGCCTATATAGCCGACTTTCTAGCTTCTCAAGAACTACTAGAAGAGCCTATTATCGACCTTACTACCGCCAACGACGCGTCGACTATTAATCTAGCGCAACTAGCGCCTATTTATCGAATATCTATCGAACAACGACCTTTCCGTGGCCGCCGGCACTCGTTCAACGAAGCCTCTCATCGATAGCGCCTTTTCCGCGATAGTATTNAGCTATGCCCGATACTACGACTATTACGGAATCCTTCCTTTATCAATCCTTAGTCATTTCTCACCTAATACAGCTTAATATCGTTTCCTTTTAGTCGTGTTAATGGGCGCGTCCTAGGATCCAATACTACTTCTATTAAAAAATCGTACTTTCTTATCGAACTGTCCTTCTACTAACTATGGCTAACTCTCCATTACATGAGGCCTATATAGCCGACTTTCTAGCTTCTCAAGAACTACTAGAAGAGCCTATTATCGACCTTACTACCGCCAACGACGCGTCGACTATTAATCTAGCGCAACTAGCGCCTATTTATCGAATATCTATCGAACAACGACCTTTCCGTAGCCGCCGGCACTCGTTCAACGAAGCCTCTCATCGATAGCGCCTTTTCCGCGATAGTATTGACTATCGGTTAGTTAGTCCACGTCCTTAGAAGCATGCGTTTACGACAAAGAAGCGACCCCGTAGACCGCTTCTACGCGAGGCTGAGTTCTCATCGTATATAGCACTAGAAGCCTACGTTTAAGACGAGTTTGGAAAGGCTACTAGCTACGAGTTCAAGAAGAACAAGGCGAAGAAGAATAAGGAGGGCTTCTACTATAGGCATTTATATCAATGTAGCTACTATGGCAAGCCTAACAAACGAACGTGGACAATAACCAATATAGCTAAGAAGGGCTCAAAGAAGATCGGCTACACGTTCTTCTTCTACGCCGTAGTAGTCACACCTTCTAATCTATACGGTCCTTGGGAGATTAGATACGCTACAAGACAATACTGCTACCATAATCACGACCCTAACGATATTATTGGACTCACGACTCACAGGAAGCGCTCAAGAATAGACGACTTTCTATAGTAGTTAGAAAGGCTCCAATCTAGTCGAATACCAACTACTAAAATATTAGCATACTTCTAGGGCCGTAGTACCCTTCTCAAACCACATAATCTTTATAATATCTCCTAGGGACGGGATATTAATAAGCGACGGTTATACAATTAAGCCTAGCGTATAGAGTTGCTACTAGAAAAAGAGGGTATTTAGCGGGACATTTAGACCTACGACAATGGGGCGATCAAATCAATGATTACACTATATCCAAAGTTAGTCGAGGCTTATAAATAGACGCTACACTCCCTCGTCGTAGACACGACCTATAGTACGACTATTTACAACGTCGAGCTAATAGATATTGTCGCTGTTGGACCCATGAACGACACGATACAGCTAGGGGTTGGCATTATCAAGCCGAAGCCTAATACAGCTAAGTTTATCTAGCTACTACAATCTGTTCGGAAGGGGTTGGAAGAAGCTAGTTGCGACATGCCTATTATCATTGCTACTGATCGTGAAGCGTTACTAATGCTAGCTATAGACGAGGTCTTTCTAGAGTCAAAGAATATCGTGTATGACTAGCATTTGTAGCAAGATATATTGACCCGTGTAAGGAAGGAAAGGGGCGAGTTTGGATAGATCAAAGTTAACGGCTCATAGATAGACAGCCCTTCTACGGCTAAATTTATGAAGCTGTTCACTCATACTGTCTAGAGTCAAACGGAAGAAGACTTCAATAGTAACGTGTAGAAGCTAGACAATATCTACCCTATGTTCAAGGCCTACCTCCATAGCAACTAGTAGAAATACAAGACCCGGATTGTCCACTTCTAGACGAACCAAGTTACCCACTTCGGCTACAAGACAACCTCACGCGTAGAGTCTACCTATAGCCGCATTAAGTCGTAGCTCAATTACAGTAGCCGTTACGATATATTTACACTCTTCTAGGCCCTCATTTTATGGTAGAACGAAGGACACGATCGACGACGTTGTCAACTAGCCGACAACCTCAAGCGTTGCAACAAGGCCTTGACTAGAGCCTTCTAGGCTTCGGTATCTCGTGTAATTAGCAATTATTGTCTCCTAGAAGTAGCTAAGCTATATAGTAGAGCCCTTACACTTCTTCGAATAACAAAGGACGAGAATAGGAACGACATTAAGCACTTAGCCTTCTCGTGTAGCTATCTACAATGCCGCTACAACGACTACTTAACAAAGACCTATAGATACCCGTATAAACACGAGATTATGAAACTGATTGAGATAGGTGGATTAAGGGCTATACTACTGCCTTCTTACTTCTACTAGTACTAGTTCATTAACTTCAAGAAGTTGACTCGTTTGCGAGAGCCTCTTATCTACTACGGCAACCGCAAACCCATGATAGGGCATGCGACTACGTAGTCTATAAAGCGTGCCTTAACGGCTCGTAAATTGGACGACTTGAACATAGCTATAATGCTCAAGAAGCGGAAGATTAATAGACCTACTATAGCTGACTTTACACTAGAGCTAGGGATCTCGCTTACTTAGCTCCGGAAGACAGTTCCTAATTACTATAAGTGTAGGAGTAACTGTCGCACTTAGTAGTACCCTTGTTAGAAAGCTAACCGAGCGTATAGTCTAGCCTGTTACGCAAGTAGCTACGAATGCCTCAACCTCCGATAGGAGTCGTTAGCTCTATAGGCACCAAGGGAGCTATTAGAAATAGAGGTATTGTAGTAGAAGGTCTAGGGTATGGAAGCCTTGTAGTAGGAGGTCCAAGAGATAAGGGAGCGTGAAAGACAGCGTGTAGAACAGTAGGCTACTATAGCACTGCAACAGGCACAGGCAGCACTAGCTAAACAGCAACGACAATAGGCGGCTTTCCAATAATAGCGTTATTCGTCGACTTAGCCAATGGGTCTACCTTAGCGGCCACTACAACCGATCCACTACAATCAATAGCAACCTATCCATTACAATCAATAGCCGCCGTTTAATTAGCAGTATCACATGCAGTAGTTGGACCACTATGCCCCTGCAGTTACGTATTCGAGGAGCTACAAGGCTATAGGAAGGAACCTACTAGGTAATGAATAAACAACCACAACCTTAGGTAGCCGTCGTTATCGTGTTGATCACTTTTACTAGCGCCAAACGCTAGAAAGTGTCTTAATCGACTCAACTCAGCTGGATGGAGCCGCTAGATCAATATAAGGGGTTGTAGCTATAGTTTAGGAAAAGCTAGCTTCTAGCGCATGTTCAAGCCATTATAGCACAACCATTTCTTTATACTTCATCTTCATATTGTAGGAGCTTATTATATGCATTAAGGGCTTTCATTTGCGCTATTAAGTATGTCCATATGTGGTGTAGTTAATGAGTTGTAGGTATTGGGGGCTGACTACTATCCTAACGGCTTCAAAGTTATGCTAGAATCTAGCTAGGCGTGATTCAGACGCGAAAATGACTGTTTATATGGAGCTTACCATACGATAACTCATTCCGATATCTGATCGGTCCCACTGGGGATCGCTGGCCCGACTGGGGATCGGGGAAGTATCCAAGTGAGACACCAAGCTGCGGGTGTGGATGTGCGGCGCGCGAGTCTTGGTAGACCACATGGGTGTTAGGGACGGTTCCAAAGTCTAACCACAGGACAGCATGCCGTGCCCGTTGATCGACTCGACGACAAGCGAGCCCATTGGTTCATTTATTCGCAAGCTCTCCTCCAGCGACGGCAATAGTTGATTCCTGGCACGGCGATGGCACCTCCGATCTTCGTGTGTGCTTCGCGACTTCGTCCACAGCGGCTTAAAACGGTATTGTTTGCGAGCTCCGCTGATGATGTGATGGGATCATGCACCCGCCGGCCCTCGCTTAAGATCGCGAGCCTGTTTCAAGGCACGGCCGAGGTTGCCAGCAGATGATGAACGGACATTGTAGTCGTAGTAGTAGACCTTCTTTTTGGTCTTTCTATTCCTGGCTGTCATGTAATGTCGGTCGCACAACTTTCAAGCCCAGATCTGCAAGATGTCTTTTGTACAGCGGCAGGAGTCGCGCCATTGAATCCATCGGCACACGTTCGCCATGTGCTTTGGAGGCAGAGGATTGCGGGAGCCACAGTAGTGCCGTACCTTGTTTGATTATTTTTCCCAGCTTCTTTCTTTCTTCACGCCGACTCGGCTCCTGCGTCGTTCGGCTGGATGTATGTACAGTAGTGTAGTGATCCCTGTCCAAGCAAGACCACGATCTCGTGCTAGAGTGTCCCAGCGCTGTGCCATGTTCCCACTTGGCGCTCAGGGTTTCGTTTGGAAGTGTGGAGAACCTCGAGAACATCACATTGTTATTATTCATGCAGAAGTGGCAGCGTACGCGAGATGATGTTCTCGGCCACATTTCGTGTGCAGCAACAAGGTGAAGTCCCACTTCGGGCCAAGATGTTGCGTTTCCCACCGGTGAAGGTGTTTGGGTTAAACTTAGCCGCGTATACCATGTTGACACCTTGTTCTGTTCAGCCGCAGCGTGTGATTCCAGCAGGGGCATGTGTCGAGAACGAGATCGTCATCGCCGGCCTCTCGGCGGGCCAGATCATAGATGCGTGCACCGAACACGGTCAATGCTGTGACTTTGCGGACACTGCATTTCGATACCTATTCAAAGCCCGAGGCGGGTACAAGTCCACCTCATCAGTTCCAATGTGTCAGCAGCATTGTGTCCGCAAGGCGAAAATGCCAGGAACTGAAGATAGAACGACATACAGTTCTAGGTTCATATTCTTGGCTTCAACCTGAGGCTCCACCCGACCTTGCCCAGACCTCATCTCCGATGACTGACTTCGCTGTCTGTGACTCGATCACGGCAACAACATCACCATGCTTGCCCACCACATGTCTTGAGCGGAACCTCAATAGATCAGACCTGCCATATCCAACCGCAGAATCATCACAATGTCCGAATCGATGGCACAGCTGTTCAGAATCCACCACTCCCACACGAACACGCGGTCTTTAGCGAAACAAACGAGATTCAAAAGAGCAATATATTGGCGCTGCTCATGAAGACATCGAAATCGTACTATCGCTGAAGGATCTGGCGATCTATTGAACAATCGCAACATCGCGTCTGGTAGCGCAATTGTGCTCCTTGGTACAATAGCCGCACACACCTTGGGAGCGTGTGAATGCTCAGGGCAGTCCATCGCATATCAAGATGGACATGGCATCCATCTTCACATTCAACGATGAGCCAGTCCGTGTTGCCTCTCCGTGGCTTCAAGGCCCGGACAGCGGCTCGCACACGCCGAGTGAAGTGCCCTTGGCTGGCAATGAAAGCTCGGCCGGTGTCGCAACTGCTTCTCATGATCAATCCCCGAGCTCCGCCAAGGTCACTCGTCTGCAAGCAGAACCCCAGGAAGGGCCTGTGGAATACAAATTGCACCTTCTGCTTCGTCCTCGACGAAAGTTCAGGTCGACCAGCACTGGCAACCACCTATCTGGTTCAAAGCATTCCAAGTATGGCAGCTCAAAGTCCTCATCACGAAGCGTGTCTGAGCCTCTATTGGACCCAGCAACCCCAAGCACAGTGACTCCTCCACTTGCTTCGACCCAGCAGACCAGGCAGCACCGCCTGCAGCAGCTGACCACGCAGCTGCTGTGGCGCCTGCAGCAGTCCTCCCCACACCATACTTCACGAGCACCAAGCACCATCCTCCCATCGCTTCCCGAGGCTCTTCCGGAACTTCAAGTGCCACAGCAACCGGACAAGCTTCTTCATGGTTTGGAAGAAAGCCAAGGTGCTCTGTATGAGATCGGTGTCTCTGACGATGGCGCTCTCGTGGGTCTGGCCGAAGATGAGATGAATGAAAGCATCAACAACCTGCGTGCTATGGCTGCATGCCTTGGTTGTACTGTTGAAGTGCTGCGTCGCGAAGTTGTTGGCGAAGCTGACTGGCTAGACCATGCTGTCATTGGCGGCGATCAGCGAAAGCTACGTCGGTCGGGCAAGCTTGTGGTAGCTGAGGCGTTTGTGAAGCCCTTTCTCCAGCCTGCGAGCCCGACTTTGGCGGCTAAGGATCAAATACAGAATGGTACGATACATTCGGTGCTACCAAGCGCTGCAGACATTGCGCCGCCGACCACAGACCAGCTTCGGATCACTCTGACCGGACCTACAATGAGCGGAAAGTCCTCTTTGCTTGGAGTTCTGACCACTTCGACGCTAGATAATGGTCGCGGCAGTAGCAGACTGAGCATGCTTCGACACAGCCATGAGAGGAGTTCAGGACTTACCAGTTCCGTAACCCAAGAACTTCTAGGATATCGTGACGCCGCCGATGGAACCCTTGATGTTGTCAACTATGCCACTGCGAACGTGGCGTCCTGGGTCGACATTCATGACACTTCTGCTGGAAGTCGACTAGCACTGATATCCGATTCTGCTGGGCATCCTAGATACCGTCGGACTACAGTCAGAGGCTTAGTCGGGTGGGCACCTCACTGGACGCTACTATGCATCCCAGCCACCGATTCCGAGGACTCAACTGGCAGTAACGGTGGCTCGGCATCAGCTCAACATTTCCCTGTGCCGTCTGATATGGACCTTTCTGGCGCACAGCTTGACTTGTGCCTGCGACTAGCTCTACCCTTGGTGATTGTAATCACCAAGCTTGACTTGGCGTCTCGCACAGGCCTTAAGCAGACACTGACAAAAGTCCTCGATGCGCTCAAAGCTGCAGGCAGAAAGCCAGCGATGCTTCCCAACAAGTCTGGTGCTGTCACCCAGGACGATATCCAAACGGTAGAGACCGCTTCTCTCGACGCTGCCTACCATGCCTCACTTCCACTATTGCACGATCCAACAGGCGCTGTACCAATCGTTCTGACGAGTGCTGTTCACGGCACCGGCATTGGTAATTTGCGTGCCCTCTTGCGTGAATTGCCGATAGCCGATTTGAAGGCTGAAGATGCGTCCGATGGCGCACCCGTCTTCGATATTGAAGATATCTACACCAAGCCCGCCGAAATAGAAGGAGTCATTGTTTCTGGCAGACTTCGAAAGGGTCAAATATCTGTTGGCGATATTCTAACAATTGGCCCTTTCTCAAATCCGGACAGTCAGGATGATTCCGAAGACTCGGATGAAAGATCATTCCGCAGGAACTCGTCGCACTTGCCAACCTCTCGCTCCTTTCCAGGCGCGCTTCGTAACTCGCTCCTCGTTCCACCCATTTACCAGCTACCCAATCAGGAATGGCGGCGTGTCAGGGTGGTCAGTATCAGGAACCTGAGACTCCCGGTGCACACATTGCATGCAGACCATATTGGGACTATTGCAATAACACTCGAAGACAATAATGGTGCAACATCGTCTGCTCTACATCGTCTCCGGAAGGGCATGGTTCTAGCGAAGGTTCAGCCCATCGCAACTCGCACATTCACAGCTCAATTCAAACGCGAAGACTTGGAGTCGCTCGGTGTCGGAAACCATGTCATCGTCTACATTTCCAGCGTGCGTGCATCGGCGAGAGTTGTCTCGGCGCGCGCTCCAGACTCGCCAAAAACACCAAAGACAGACTCAATACAGGCCGACGACGCAATTGTGCATCACCCCTTCTCCTTCGACGACCTTGATGGTGTTTCTGCCAGCCCAAAAGTTGCAGGAACGATAACTGCGTCAGACCTCCTGGTGACTTTCTCCTTTGACGCTGCCAAGGAGTTCGTCATGACAGGCGACCGTATTTTGATTATGCCAGGAGGCGGTCAAGGTCAGTTTGGAGGTCTTGAAGGCTTCGTAGGTGTCGTGACTGATACAAGAGGATGAAGGAGGAGAGACGAAGCTGCCCAATCGCACACGCTCCGTATTTTAGCTATGTCGATTCCTCGCGTTCGTGCCTTTTCTTCCTCCACTCCATCCCGAAACACCTTGTGCTTCCTGCAACTCTCTGCTAAAGCCGAGAAGAATCCTTTGTTTCGGTGCATTCCCTAATTTCTTCTCCATGTTGTCTCTCACGCACGTTCACACCAACACCTGCGGCTAAAATGACCGGAAAAGCCACAGCGCTTGCCAAAATATACCTCTTCGTCAGCAGTCGTTCGCTTGCCCAATTATAGAGCAACGGCCGCTTTCTGAACGACATCTCACGACATAAAAAGTTGTCCGTTTGCATCTGGTAGTAAGTACGTGCCACCAGAAGCGACGATCAATGATGTGATGAGCGAGCAGCCGCTCAACTCTTGGCCCGAATCTATTTCTGTTCTCTATGCGTATACGACTATGTTCGTTTGTGCAACCTATCACCATCTGCACCTCGCTGTACCACAACATTCAGCCCTATGTACTTCCCGTCCTTTTTTTCTTTCCCGCAAATCTTGGACATTACGCGGGACAAGAAGCACAGCACACCCATCCTATACCGGTCTTTAAAATTCCGTTCAACCGGCAAGATACATGCATATGTACACCGACCGATACCACATTTCCATACCACTGTGCGATCGCTCCAGCCAGTTTTAAGGTTGAACCCAAAGTTCTAGCACCATACATACAGGATCAAGAGAGTTTGTCGTCATCCCTCTACTTGCTGACCACTCGCTCGCGTGACTAGAGGGTACGTATGTATGCATGCTTACGGGATACATTTTACGCGTACGTACCTTGATCGGACTCCTCCGATTGCTGCCTGTAACTAAGTTGTATATCACGCAAAATTCGGACCGATAGACCGGGGGCAACTATCAAGGTCAACCTGGAAACCACAAGTCGCTACTGATGTTGTTGTACCTGCACGTGAGAGAGAGAGAGAGAGAGCGGTTTCATGGAATGACACAAATCAGGCTCGCCGTCATGCATCAGTTTTGAACGAATGCCATGCTCGCCATAGGTCCTCGATCACCTACCTCCATTGCTTGCTCACTGTAAGGGCACTTCGCGAGGGCTGGGGCTCGGACCTGCGAAGTGCCCGTATAGACAGGCCAGGCTGCTTGAATGTAGACCTCGCATCAAAGTAGCAGCTCTCTAGCAATATTGCCATATACTTTTCCCCCCCCCCCTCCTGGCAAGATCGTAAAATCTTCACCTTGTTGGTGCTCGAATTTTTTTCTGGATCCGCTGTTGATATGGGACAGCACGTGGCAAAAGCAAGATTATAACTTCTCGTCATATGTGACGCCCTGTGTACACAATGCCATCTTCGTGCCCGTCCTCCATTCCTCTATCCTCGTGTAGACGTATGGATGGATGCCTTGCTCTGCAAGGGATGCGACGGTAATTAAGCCACTAACTATATCCTAACGTCCTCTCGGACAACGACGGCCTTGAGCCATTCGCGCAATCTGGGATTACATCAGGTTGCTGTTCAGAGATATGATCAAGAATCGCAAGTCAAGCGTGAATCTTGAGTTTTGATCCAAGCAAGAATTGTCCACGTTGAACTCACGAGCTTGTGCATTTAGACTTCCATTCCGATTGCGATCTTTGGAGCTCTGAGCCCTTGGTCGAGAGGTCGGCAATAGCATCGCTGTCAGGACATCGATTTGGAACTTTTATGAATCGAGACATGTGGACGACCAAATATGACCGTGTCGCATAGGTCGATGATCGGGATTGCTGTACCTGCGACTCCATGTGTTGTATCACCGAAACTTGCTACCCAGGACGGCCAGTCGTTGCCGTGATGTTCAGGACTTGAAATGAGTCCCGCTTTCTTCAAGATGGTCACAGGACTACCCTTGATAGCGCTGGAGACGGATTTCTTCGTAGTCCCAGTAATTACAGTCGAAACATCCAGTTCATAATCTGGCTCATTCATCGCACGCGCCGGTTCAGCTTGCATAGAGAGCATTCCAGGGAGAGTGTACACTCGGTCTCTCGGCTCACTAGAATCAAAGCTATTAGTCTGTAAGAAAGGCCCAAAAAGGCTCGCCGCTGAAAATGTGAGGTCCCAGTAGCGAGTGAAGTCACCGGTGGATTCTGTGCAAAGAGGCTCGCCGCTCGATCGTGAGCAAGACACCGTGGTAGCAGGTTTCCGGGCAAGCTTTCACGCACAATCGGTGTGGGTGGAGTTCGTCCCCAAAGGTCCCATCTGTTCAAATCTAGAAGTCGCCGTTCTGGCTGGAGCTGCTTGCGCACCTTACTTCTGGCACCGTCTACCCCGAACAAAAGGCTTCCAGTAGCCGCGATATCATCGCAGAAGAGTGCTGTGACGGATTGGAAGTTTGGCTTCACAACATGTTCGCGCTTGGGGTCGTTTAGCATAATGGCGTTGTCATGTTATCTGAAGATCGCCCGAAACAACGAGCAGTAGTGTTCTTCTCTCGTCCCACAAAGACCAGTATGGTTGAAGTCCGCAGAAACGAAGCGGATAGTAAGCGTATGTGCATCAAGGTCGACTTTGCTGACCCATGGCAGCCGACGCCCCTGATTATAGATGTCTCCGGGCGTCAGAAATCCATATCAGAAAGTCGCCTTGTCAGAAACGCTCCATTGGTAGAAAAAAGAGCGATCTTCGCAATGAGCTGCACTGATATGATTATTCAAGATGGAAAGGCCCAATCTACCAACTCCAGTCCTTTGCGGACAGATTCAAAGCCGTTTATGTCCGGACCAATGGTGTCACATCTTGAAATCCTTTAGGAAGTGGCATAGAGCCATTGCCTGTTCCATACGAAGGACTTCAAAAGCTCAGGTCCCCGCGAAGTCCGAATTGGCCCTGGCCAGAACAAATCAGTACAGGAACAATGACGGACAGCAAAACCATAGTCCTCATCTCGGGAGCCAATCGAGGCCTTGGCAGAGGACTGCTTGAAAATTACCTTGCCCAGCCGAATCACACTGTTATTGCAGCGAATCGGGCACCGAGTCCGGCCACGGCCAAGGAGTTGCAACACCTGCCAGCTGGACCAGGGAGCAAAGTCGTCATCGTCAAGCTCGACGCGTCCGTGACTGAGGATGCGTTCAACGCTGTTCGGGAGCTTCAAAGCGAGGGGATCCAGCATTTAGACATTGTGATTGCAAATGCCGGCGTTAGTTACAGCTTTCCAGCTGTGAAGGATTTGAAGGTCAAAGACATGCAGGATCATCTGGTCCCAAACGTCTATGGCGTAGTGAACTTGTACCAGGCGACTCGAGATCTGTTGAGTAAGGCCGCGAAGCCCAAGTTTATCACTATGGGTAGCAGTGCCGGATGGCTGGAGTGTGTTACCCTGAGAGACGGATCGTTGTTATTGAGCTGCCGCTGACAAGAGCTTTAGAAAGCAGCATCCGGTTCCGAATGCGGCTTATGGTCCAACTAAGGCTGCAGTACACTGGTTGACGAAGCGTATGGATGGCGAAGAAGAGAAGATCACTGCCTTCGTGACGGATCCTGGGTGATTCAGGTCCAGACCATCGCTATCTAGCCGTGCAAATGCTGACTGTAACCACAGATGGGTTCGGACCGATATGGGCAACAATGGTGCTCGGGCTTTGGGCGTGGGTGACATGGCACCACTTCCAGTAGAGGACTCCGTCAGCGGAATGAAGAAGGTCATCGATGTCGCAACGAAGGAGTCTCACGGAGGACAGCTTTGGGGCTGGGATGGCGCAAAGCAGCAATGGTAGTCAAGACCATCAAAGCAATCCCATAAGGATTCCGCATTCGTGCAGTAGACAGCTGAGGAACCGGTTTCTAGGAAGAACCTTCCAATTATATTTTCCCCTATCCCAGTTCTATCGATAGCGATAGACTTCGGCTTTGATGACCAACAACATGGGTTAGCCACGTTACGTCGCCGAGGACAGAATCCTTCTTTCTGAATGACACTGGCTCTCGAGCTTCACACATTTGCGTATACAGATACATTGGTCCAGAATGAAGCGTGCCCGGGGTCTTGAGGCCGAGAAGCAGCTTTATACTCTGGATTTGGAACAATACGAAGAGATGCCAGAGTGTCCGTGAAATGATGTGGTGGGTAGAGGAGATTTTTGAAGACCACCTGATGCCGAAGAAGCAGTGTTTGACAAAGAAACGCGAAACGCTAGACTCTGTAGGTCCGGCAGAGGGGTAAAAAAGGCAAGCAATACTGTGTATTGCAGGTACAATCAGAGGTGAGGAAGGTTCATTCAGCCACGAGCCCGTATGCGAGCTCAGTAGCACTTCAGATTCAACAGGACTGTCTGATCTCGCAATCGTGGCTGATTCGGAGTAGCCATCGAGTTGGAGCCAGGCGTTACTTGAGGCGAGGCAAGGTCGACCGCCGCAATTATGCAGCCATTTGGGAGCCACTCTCATTCCCGAGCGATGGGAACAGCTGGCGTGTTGCGAACAACTGCCACTGAAAGGCATGCAGCATACGAGCCTTGTTGCCGGCGTGTCAAGTCACTTGACAAGTGTCGGGCTAGGCTGGAAACAGTCGGAATGCGCCTTTCAACGAACAAACCTGGCTATGGTTTCGCGCATCAGTATCCGGTACAGAGCATATTGAATTGCTCCATAATCTCCCTCAAGCTTCGCACATCCCAAGGCAGCCCGAACCTCGCTTCCACAAGCTTCGCGAAACTGGCCTTCAGCTCCTCGATGGTCGTATTGACTCGGCAGTAAAGGTCATCGGCAGCAAGATCTGCTTCCATTTGGCGCACATCCATCACGCCTTTCTTCAGGTCCAAGGTCACATTTAACCACCTCCGACTAACCATATGGCCGAATGGGACCCGAGTCCAACCACAGAGCGACAATCTTCGTAGATGACGAACGTTTTGGTCTCCGAGCGCAGCTAGCCAGGTCACCGCGGTCTCGAGGTCCTCCTTGTTGTCCAGTTGGGCGGTGAATGTGTTGTCGGAGTAGAACTTGGGCAGGTTCTCGTAACGTAACTGCTGGTTTACGCTACATATCGAGGGTGGCTGGGCTGAGATCTCATTCTGGTGGCAATTGAAATTAGGTAGCATGGTTATTGTGTTTTCCGGCTTCAGTATGATGTGTTCCATGATTAGGTCTCGTAGTTCTTGAGGTAGGCTGAGCAAGAAGGGTTTGCGTCCATTCGAATGCATTGAAGCCAGTGAAGAGTCCATATAGCAAGCGATCGTAGCTGCTACCGAGAAATAGTGCGGCTTTGCCCAAAATACAGGTTCCTGTCCTTAAGGCTATGGGTAATGCTCTCCGTTGCTTCTTTGGTCGAAAGGAATGCGAACGAATGTTGTGCTTTGGCGTCTCACAGCAGAATAGCGACAAGGTATGTGCGCTGATTCCAGCTCTTGATGCTCTCTTGTATGATGCCGGGCGTAAAGTAGTGAATGATGTTTGTTGATATGATGATGCTCGGATGGCAAGCGGGAGTCGATCCCACATGCCAGAAGGTGCGACCGACACGACTTTTGACAAAAGTCGGACCCTCTGCGGGCACACAATTTCAACCTCGACATTCGAACAACACCTCCACACAAAACCCATACCGTAACACCGCCGCCATGCCTTTCGCATTCGACCAGTGCCCTGAGCGGCCAGAGTCGATGGACCAGATTCTCAACGGACTGGACCGCTACAACCCAGAGACCACAACAGTCTTCCAAGAATACGTCGCGCAACAGTGCGAAAACCAGACATACGACTGCTACGCGAATTTGGCGTTACTGAAATTGTGAGTCCGACACCATTACCACACCGCGCACAGAAATTCCATGATGAATAAACATCAAAACGTTTCCTATTACCCGACAACTCGAATGAACCCGAGTTGCATGAAGCGATTGTATATTAGCTCTATCTGAACAAATCTATATCCTCTGCCAAGCTCACAACCACCAAGCCCTTTGCGACCCAGCAAAACTAACGCTACCAAATCAGATACCAATTCAACCCCCACCTCTCGCACGCCGAAACAACAACCAATGTCCTCGTAAAATCCCTCACAGTCTTCCCCTCCCCAGACTTCTCCCTCGCCTTGGCCCTCCTCCCGCCCTACGTCCTCCAAACCACAACCGACAAACAACCCTCGGGCTCCTTGACAGAAGCAGTCCAACACCTCTCCAAACTCCACGACCAACTAAACAACGCCCAATACCGCGACTTCTGGGACACGTTCGAATCAGACGACCTCTACTCAGACTTGTGCGCAGACGTAGTAGGCTTCGAAGACACGATGAGGATCCGTATCGCTGTGGTTGTGTCTCAATGTATGCAGCAAGTGGGCAGAGAGGTGCTGGAGGGATGGTTGAATGTGTCAGGAGCCAAGTTTGAGAATTTTGTGAAGGAGGTTTGTGGATGGTACATCGAAGGGGATCAGGTTAAGGTTCCTTTGAATAAGGAGAATGAGGCACGGTCTGTGGTGCAGAGGGAGACGGTGAATTTTGGACAGTTTGGGAGGATGGTTAAGAGGGCTTATGAGCAGCCTGCTTGATTCAATCGTCATCATCGGGACATCAAGAAGGTGCATTTTTGCTAGCGCGGCGTTTTATGGATGGGTATGGGAGGATTGGGGGCATGAAAGCGCCAGAGGTTTGGCGTGGCCGTCAATGAGCGATGGGGCTTGATACCCGCTCTTATGTACCTGCATGAATGAGCTATGCTCGAATGAAAACTCGTCGAAACCGTATTTGACGTCTGTGCTTGACTTGCCAGCACAGAGTCCCTCAGCCGGACACCCTACTTGCCAATACATGGCGGGGGGTATGAAGCACAACGTTACTTCTGCTTCGCCAACTCCTCCCACTGTACACCAACCCACTCCTCCACATACCCAACCTCCCCTTCCTTAATCCCTTTCTGCTGACAATCTTTCCCACAAACCCCAAACAAGATCGTCCCCCAATCCATCCCATCCAAACCCTGCTCTTCAGCCTCCAACTCCGTAATCGCATGCGGAGTCAACTGCATCTCAAACACCCTCTCAGCACCACAATTCGTACACCTGGGAATCTTACCAGTGGCACTCGTTCTAACCTTCTGATCCGCATGTGCAGGCTCAAGAAGTTTTCCCACAAGATCAGACCTGCTGTAAAGAAGTGGTTGACCAGAATATTCGTACCGTAGGATCTGTTCCGGATTCTGAGAGAGTCGGTCCGCGAATTTTTGGAATGTTTTGTCCATGCTGCTTTCAAAGAGTTCCTGGTTACTTGCACTACTGCCTTCGCCTGCATCGTTGTCGACGGGGATGTGTTGGGTGGGGTGAGCAGGTGGTTCGGAGTCAATGTATTCTTTATCGGCATCGAGGAAGTATGCAGGGTAGGCAGAGGGGAAGGCGGATTTCTCTGGCCATGGTTCTTGAGGACCTGAGGATTGGACTTCGGGAGTAGGTGCGTCTGAAGGTGAGCAGATCTTGGCTTTCTCTGCGAAGGTTTGGGGTAGAGCTTCGCTCGTCTCAGGGTTTTGGGTTGGCTTTGCTGCTAGGCTTGAGGCACCGGCGAAGGGATTTGACGCAGCGCCATTCGCAGACGGCGATGCGAAAGGGTTGGTCGAAATGCTTGTGTTGGACTTAGCCACGCCGAACAGCGATTCTCCCAAGCCAGTTTGGACTTGTGCTGATGCTGCAGGTTGCGCTGTCTTCTTCTCCTGAAATGGCCCTACTGCTGCGTCGACTTTGGCTTGTCGAGTCCCTCGGAAGCCTCTGACACTGCCTTCTTTACGCCTGCAAGCCTTTCTTCTACATGCCCACAGATATAGCTTTCGCTCATGTCCAGGGAACTGGTCAGGTAAATCGGCATGGAGCTGAAGCAGCAGACTCATGTACGAGTTGCACACTTTGCATTTTGCGAGTGCGCCGCCCGGTGCAGTCTTACCATCGACCCATATCTAGACATCCTTCTCTTAGCCAAGCTCTTTCTCATGTACGTTCCACTGTTCTGCGTACCGGATGGCCGCCAAGCTGGCTGAAGTCGTCGCTCGTGGGCTCTTTCGAGGCGTAGCCAAGAAGGACATTTGTCTCGATATCGTCGCCTATGGACGAGTCAGAATCGTAGTTGGCCATTATGGTGATTGTGCGAAGCGGTCGTATACAACTTTGCGTGGGAGAATATTCATGAACATGCTATGTAGACTTTTGCAAGGTGCAATTTTAGCGCCAAAGCTCGTGAAGAAGCGAGATCCCTCAGCCTTGCACTTCCGTCATCATCTCTCCACTTCACACACGTTCGCAGTGAACATGATTCTTCGCCCATCCGATCGCTAGATTGTGCGCCCATGAGTTATCCTTGTGCTGTTCCTCAGCTTGGCAGTGTCCACGTCTCAACCATCTTCGGAGCATTTCCTGATCATCGAGCCACGCGAAACACGGACAGTCGTGCAACCGTCCGCAACCCATGACGCTTTATGAGAAGACCAAATTGCTAGCTTATGTACATTGTTTCCAGAGCAAGCTTATCAACCGAAGCTTCATGCCTCGAGCGTCACCAGCAAGGTGATCCTAACACGACGTGAGGTAGAGAGATGAGGCTACGGCAGTTCTTCATCCGGGCATATCTGGGGATCAGGAGTGGGTTTACCATGTGCGGTGCGTTCCCTTCGCTGTATGGACTTGTCAATCATAGCTGTAAGCTCAGCCGAGCTGGAGAGTCGCATCATTCATATGGACGATTTTCGTAATCTCCATTGATGCGAGCGAGAAAACAATGCTACCTGACCCTAGTTCGGATAACATGAAAATGTGGCGCACAGCCAGAAAGGCAGGTGAAGACATGCACGCTCACTTCGGCTGTACAGAAGCGGCCAAGAAGCTCAGGAACTGACCGTTGTTAGAGTGTTATACTGCAGCCATGTCGTCGTAGTGAATATAAGAATATTGTGCCATACCAGGTTGAGAGAATGCACCGACATCCTTCGGCCACTCCTACTATATATACGTGGCCTAACAATTCGCCATTTCCGGGCCTATCGCCTTGTGAGATGCTTGGTGTTGCCCCTATTAGCTCGGCTTCACTCAAGCGTATACTGGCATCGACTACAGTATAGCATAGTCGATTCAATAGCTGCCTTGCGGGCGGGCTGTCGCTGCGCTCAACCTCGAACAACTATGCAGAAGATCATCGATAGCCAAGTCAAAGCTCTGGATAGTTACTTGTTCCAACACTACGAAGCGTCGAGCATACAGCCATCTCATAATGCCGCTTGGGAGGCAGGAGATGGATCTGATAGACTGGATGCAGGCCTCCGAGACCACTGAAAAACAGAAATACTTGTTGCGAAGCCAACTTAAGGACCTCGTCCCAACATTACTCCGACATTCCCAAGTACAGCCTTGAAGAACGATTTCAATATGCCTTCCGCTAGAATGACCCTCGCGGCTCTAGCGGCATCTACACTCCCATCTCTAGTCAATCCCTTCCCTGCCTCGCCCCATCACCTCTCGCAGGAAGTATGCCTTGATACACCTCACTGACGCCCACCCCAGATCCACGCCGGCCACCTCGGCCTCTCCAACTCCGCAACGGCCGCCTCCTGCACCGGTAGCTCAGGCCGCTGCATCCCTAGCGGTCTCGTAGACGTCTCCAACCTCGGTGTCTGCAGCGGCAACTTAGCGTCCTCAGGAATCAGTCAACAAAACCACAACAATCTCAGCGGAACCCAAGATGTCGGGGGTTTTTCAAGGATCTTCAAGTCACGTTTCTCAAAGACCCGAGCGGAAACCCGGTCATAGATCTTTGTCATAAGCCTAACAAGGAGTAGTATCGTTATGCGATTAGCAATTGTCAGACGCCGAGTGAGGGTGGGAGTCAGTCAGTGTGCACCTTCTGGCGGTGGTTGCTTAAGTTGGATTTTTTTCCCTTCAAAGATGGGGCGTGTGTCTGGGGTGTTATGCCAATAAGATGGGGATAGGATACCAACCAGATTCTTACCGGTGCTCAAAGGTCGAAGAAGACGAGGATGATGGCGAGATTTGAGGCGTAAATATACAGGAACTTGGCTACCGGGTTTCTGAAAGTGGTGGAAAATGGTAATATCTGATATAGCAGTCGCTGTAATTCATCTACGCTCCAAGAATTAGCCTTATCAAAAAGAGAAACTTCCTGAAATTCATGAACAACATGTCTATCGGAGCACCACTTCATGTATTCTCCTTTCCAACCGAATCCCGCCTCCCACCATCCGTTCCAAGCACATATCCATGCCCGTCCTTCTCCAACTTCGGTCTTCGTGCAATACTCTCCTCCGTCTCCACAAGCCTCGCATCCTGGTCCTCCCCCTCCTCGTCTAGCATAAACGTAAAACTCCTACACTCCGTATTCTCCCACATCCTCGTATTCTGTTTGCCCTCCTCATCCACATTCCCAACAATAAAATGCGCAAACGATCCATGACTAACAATGGCAATATTCTTCTCCTTCCTCGCCTTCAAAGTCTGTCTCAACTTCCTCGCTCTCAAAATCAACGTCTCTCCATCAACGGCGAATTGTCCTTTATTCGTGTGCCAGTATGGGAAGAGATCTAAACGTTCTGTGTCGATCAAATCCCCAAAAGTCTTTCGCAATTCTTCTTTGGTAGAGCCTGTGTCCATGGGTTCGTCGGAACTTTCTTGGGCTAAGGGCATGAGCAGGATTTTGTGTCCGCTTTTTATTACGGGTTCGAATGCGACTTGACAGGTTTGGATTGTACGTTTCATGGGACTGGCCATGAGCATGTCGATGTCATCGTGGTGAGGGAAATTCATGCAGAGAGTTTTCGCTTGTTCAATGCCTTCATCTGTAAGGAAAGGGTCGTGGATTGCTTCGCCGTTTTTCGCGACGTTGTGGTGGCCTTGGGCGTGGCGGACGAGATGGATTGTGGGAGGCATGATTGATCTGTGTATGATTTTGAAGGCTGTAAGTCCTGCTGTCAGCCTTGTAAGCAACCTGCTACTTGTACCTACGTGGACCGTCACTTCTATCTGAACTCTCGCGGTGGCACAGTCAGCGACTCTGGTCAGCCGTGAGACCAGCCAATGTCGTGGCTACAGTCTGGTCATCGCAGTGACATGCGATGAGATTCCCATCATGATCATGAGTGGGAGAGGTACGGCGATCAATCGTGGTAAGTTGTGGTCCAAATGCCAGCCGGCTGGAAGCATTCTGCTCCGCGGAGGCATTTTTTACAATCTGAATCTGACGTCGTCAGAGGTGTCTAGTCGTCACATTCTCAGAATCGCAGCGGGGCCAGGTGTCTAGAGTCGGATGTGCCTAGATGGAATCAGTCAAATTCTGGCTGATACCCCCGAAACACGATATGGTTTCAAAGGTGAGCGAAAGAAAGCAGAGAGGACGTTGTCATCTAGTCTCCACGCCAAGCCGGATAATCTATCATCCGCAAATATCATATGCGCGGTCACAAGGTGTCGGCCAGCAATGGTCAAAGTGAGTCTCTTTGATGTGGTCGCCAGCACCCTCCAATGCACATGCGTCTGGTCTGTTTTGGCGGAATCATCCCAACATCCGTTACTAAATACAATTTATAGCGGAAATGTCTGTACTCCGCTCAAGCGTCCAGGTTGCTGATTGCGGTGTATGCCTTCCTTACTTCCTTACTTCAATGATCACAGTCCCTTTTCTCGATTATACTTCGAAGATGTCATTTTTAACGCAACTCGTCCCCCTCCTCCCTACCCCATGCGCCAACCATCGACCTAGAACCAGTCGAAAGCCTTGAAGGAGCGAAAGTCAATCCAGGGCATCGATGAGTCGCCAGGAAGATCTAATACTTTCCCATTGTAACACTGGATGCAATCTCACAGAGTATCGCAATGGAGCTGCAGTGCGTGTCTCTTTCTCCCGTGGCCAGGGCTGCCCTCTTGGCCAACGTGGGAATTCTTCGAAGGGCACCACTGTTTCGCGCCGATGGCCCAGGAGCGGAGCATTTCTTCGGGCGTAGTTAGTGGCTGGCGAGGGGAAGTGCAAGCAAATGAGCGGACTGCGCTCCGAGGTCAATCGAAGCAATCGGACGATGCTACTGTAGAGGGCGTAGTCATGGATTTGCCGGGTGGCCCGAAGTTGCTGCTCGCCACAACAAGCACAACACAATGCAATCTCGTGGCTGGTATATGGTGTCACATGTGCGAGCTTCGGTGGTGCTTCAGTATTGCTTGGAACAATCAAGCTTTCGCAATCCTGACCGGCCCTTCGTTCATCCCGGACAACCCGGACCAACACGAAGGCAAGCGGCAACGGGCAACCAGGTGCGAGATCTGGATTCTGGATGCTGGGCAGTGGGCAGTGGGCAGTGGGCAGAGATGGGAAGGTTATCTCGCTACGTTGGCTAGTTCGGCTTCGCCGACGCTGATTATTTCTTACTGGCGATAGCTGGACGCCCGGTCTGGATCAATTAGTATACAATCACTTGATATGTTGCCGAGCATGCCGCATGATTGACAGGTTGCCGTCTCGGTGGCGGAGTCCGCGCCAATATTATCTGTCTTCGCAAGCTTGTCCGTAGCTTGTTCAATCAAACACCCGACCTTATCTCAAGCACTAGGCTTCGAGAGGAAGGCCGCGCTCGCTCTGGCGCTACGGTGGCACACACGCGCTACTCATTCGTGGTGCAATGCAACGACAAGCTTCCACATTGATCCTGACAAGTCTATTGTGCCGCACAAGTGCGCTACAGCATCATTAGCATGCCTACATTACCACCTACCGTCCACGACATCTGGGGTCAGGGCCCGGTCGTAGCCCTAGCAGCCGCGTAGAAATGACCAGCCTGGCCCCTCGGCGCAACGTGCTGGCTGATACAGCTGTCTTCTTGTACCTCGAGAGAATCGTCGTTGTTCACCATGGCGGGTGAGAAAAGCGGCGGTATGAAGCGGTTTGGCTTCAAGCGAACTACCACCTCCGACCACCTTACCACCACCACTACCGAGTTGAGCGACCTGGGCGAAGGTAGCTCTGCAGCAGCAGCAGCAGTCGATTCCAAACTCGATGCCGCATTCTCTGGTCACAAGAAATCAGACCACAGTGAAGCAATTCGAAACCTTTCAGAGGTTGAGGCAAATCGGCGTCTGAGCACCTTCCAACAGGAACACTCCTTTGATCCTAACTTGCCTGATGTCGCTCTTGACGCCATCAAGGATGTGACTCAGCAGCATGACCGCAAGGGCGAGGCAATTCTGGTGGATGAGATGATCAATGACTCTCCATATCCTGAGGTTCGTGGCATTGTACGATCCTCACGCGATCCTGCCAACTGATTTCGCTCTCAGGTTCGCGCTGTCGTACGTAATACCGACGAGCCTGTGCCAACCAGCACCATCCGCGCATGGACGATTGGACTGGTTCTGACCACTATCGTGTCTGGTGTCAACGGCTTGTTCTTCTTGCGCTATCCCATCATTAACATCCCGCCATATGTCGTCCAGCTCGTAGCTTATCCCCTGGGAGTCGGCTGGGCAAAACTCATGCCGAATCGCGAATTCTCCTTCCTCGGACTCAAGGCCAATCTGAATCCTGGACCATTCAACGTGAAAGAGCACGTCATTATCGTAGCCATGGCTAATGCTGCTTTTGGAGGTGGCACGGGCTACTTCGTCGACACTGTGGTCTCTCTCCAGAAGTTCTACCACATCTCGAACTTTGGATGGGGCTTCAATATCCTCTTCGCGTTTTCCACACAATGCTTAGGCTTCGGGCTTGCAGGCATGGTGCGCAAATGGCTGGTGGAGCCAGCTGCGATGATCTGGCCAGCGGCTCTGGTTAACGTCGCGTTCATGTATGCACTGCACGATCAGAAGCCTGCCGAACCCTCCAAAACCAATGGCTGGTCCATCTCTCGCTACAGGTGGTTCATGTACGTGGGAATAGCCATGTTTGTGTGGTCATGGTTACCAGACTTTATCTTTCCAGCCTTCAGCTATTTTGCTTGGGTTACCTGGATCAAGCCTAACAGCGTAATCGTGAATCAGTTGTTCGGTCAAACCACTGGAATCTCTCTCGGCTTCCCCTTCACTGGTTTCACACTTGACTGGGCTCAGATCAACTCGTTTTATAACAGCCCGTTGATCGCACCTTGGCACGCGATCAGCAACATAGCTGTTGGAATTGTCTTTCTCCTCTGGATCGTTACACCAGCACTTCACTACACGGGTACCTGGTATGCAGACTATCTGCCAATCAGTCAGAACGGCATCACCGATAATACCGGAAGCACCTACAACACCTCGCGAATTCTGACACCAGAGCATGTCGTCGACCCACAGGCTTACGAGAGCTATTCGCCATTGTTCCTGTCCACCTCCTTCGCACTGACATATGGAGTCTCGTTCGCCACCATCTCCGCCCTGATTAGCCACACCTATCTCTATCACGGAAAGGAAATTTGGCGTCGCTGGAAGGCCTCAAGAGGAGAGCTTGACGATATCCACATGAAGATAATGCGATCCTACAAGACCGTTCCAACATGGTGGTACTTGGTGCTCTTCGCCGTCATGGTTGGCTTCGCTTTTGCATCAGCCTGCGCATACCCAACAGGGATGAAGGCGTCGTCCGTCGTTCTCGCCCTCGTCATCGCGGTCGCCTGGACTATCCCAATCGGCATGATTCAAGCCATGACTAACATCCAGCTCGGTTTGAACGTGTTTACGGAATTCATCATTGGATACCTGCAACCTGGTCACCCCATCGCAATGATGATGTTTAAGACTTTTGGATATATCATCATGACTCAGGCGCTTTACTTCTGTCAGGATCTGAAGCTCGGTCATTACATGCACGTACCTCAACGATCACTTTTCACGGCTCAACTTGTCGCAACAATCTGGTCATGCCTCTGTCAGCTCGGAGCTGTACAGTGGGCACTGGGTGCCATTTCCGGGATCTGCACTAAGGAAGCCGCAAACAATTTCACGTGCGATTACATCAAGACCTTCTACAATGCATCCGTCATCTGGGGAGCGATTGGTCCGAAGCATATCTTCTCCTCTGGAGCCATCTACACCAACCTACAATGGTTCTGGCTCATCGGCTTCTTTTTGCCATTCGCCTTTTATGGTCTGGCGCGTGCGTTCCCAAAGAAGTCGATCTTCAAGAAGATGAATGCACCGCTCATGTTCTCGAGCATGGGCTATGTGCCGCCGTACAGCGCTATGAATATCGTAAGTCCCTCGTTGTTTTTGCGTCCAGATTCACGCTTGCTGACATTCTCCTCTCCCAGCTCGCCTATTGCTCCGTTGGCTGGGTGTTCAACAAGTTCATTCGCAACCGTTACCGTGGCTGGTGGATGGAATACAACTACATCACATCCGCTGCCTTCGATGTCGGTCTTGCCATCTGCGCCATCATCATCTTCTTCTGCGTGCAGTTGCCAGGTGGAACTATGGCTTCTTGGTGGGGCACAAATGTGATCAATACTGTTGATTATGAGGGTGCGGCCGTGAGGAAGACGGTCTCTGGAAACGAGACCTTTGGACCGGCGGTCTGGAGGTGGTGAGAAGAGATCAGAAAGCAAGCCAAGCATCCGTACTGGCAAGGATCGAAGCTTGAGGCTGTGCCTAGAGTATGTACACAGATTAAGCTAACGAAGTGTCCCAATGTGTATCACTGGACATTGCACAATTGTACCATCAATGCTTCGTGCTCCAGCAAAAGCCACTACTGCCCTTATCAAGCAGACCAGAGTTTACAACAACCAGAAATATCTTGGCTCAGTGGTTGCGCGCAGGCCCTGCACGGCTTCTCAATGCGTGCTATTTGCTTCTTCATTCGCCTCTCAAGGCGTCCAGACAATGTGCAAGCTCCCAGAACAGAAGTGCCTTGCCTCGATCTGGTCCTCAGACTATGCGCAACTGGATCTTGTGGTGTGGAGGTATTTGTCATCTGCGACGGACAAGAGACATGTTGTGACGATCAGCCTATCGGATACGGGATGGCTATTCCATACCTCAAACGTCGTGTAGCTGCGACAAAGCCGACACTCTCCAGATGTTACACCGCATAAACATGCCCCTCACGCGTTTGTGAGACCGGGTTAGCACGCAAGGTAGAGCAGTGCATTTAAGTAACAGGGCAACGTAGACATTGCCGCCCGGAAGGATTCTTTTTTTTTTTTAAAAAAAAAACCTTTGCAATGGAGGAGTCCGTCTTCGCAATCGAATCGACGTCCGAGACGCAGCTATCGACATCGATAGAAATCCATAACGACGTTGCGAAGGGATATCAAACGGCTTACGCCGACGACGAAGCCCATGCGCGATCACTACAATGGCTGATCGCGAATCTTCCACCGGGCTCCAAAGTCTACGATGTCGGATCCGGTACTGGAAGACCTACGGCTAGCACTCTCGTCGAAGCCGGAATGGAAGTCACTGGTATCGACAACTCTCCGGTCATGCTTGGAATGGGCCGGAAACAGGTGCCAAAAGCGAAATTCATAGAAGCTGATCTGCGGACGTGGGAACCGCATCCTAGCGAAGAAGCAGCAGACTGCGTTGTGGCGTACTTCAGTCTAATAGCCGATGTCACGCAGGATGATATTCGTGGGTTCTTTATACGGGTATATCGTTGGTTGAAACCAGGTGAGTTGAGTTCCTTGTCTCGATGTTTTGCTACCTGTATGGATCGGCTTTCTAACAAGCTGTGCGACACAGGCGGATTATTCGTCTTCGGCACTGTACCGCTCGCGGGAAACTTGGTTCCTTGCAGATGGCTGGGGAGGAACGAGATGGCTTCTGGTCTCGACACGCACGATAATTTGAATTCCATCAGTGCCGCCGGCTTCACCGTTGAGAAACACGAGAGTGAAATTTTTGTACCAAACGCAGTGGAAGCTGGACTTTGCGGAGCGGAAGACAATCATCCGACTGAACATTTGTTCATTTATGCTAGAAGGCCTACTTAGTCAAGAGTAGGTGAAGAGGCATCTACGTACGACCCTTCAACTCGTAGCATTCTTCTTTCCGGCGAAGATATCCGCCCAAGTTACATTTCCAAACGGTTTCGCTTCAACCTCACACCTCCTTCCCTTCTCCGGCAGCGTTCCATCTTTCCAATACCTCGAAACATGTTCGAGCGTACAGGAACTCGGCACAGAAGTACTCGTGTGCCCAAAACCTTCAATCTCAAGGACCCGACTCCCTTCAAATCCGCTGCTCACATTATACGCAGACTTGATAGGCGTGAAAGCATCTCCCGTATTCCCAATCAACAACATTGGAGAGTTTGGTAACTTGGCTGCGAAGTTTCCGGAGTATCGTTCCTTGGCCTCGAATTCCCATCTCGCGCACGTCATTTCTCTCGCGATGAGCACGTCTCCGAATGTATGGCTGATATCTGTTAACTCGGAATATACGTCGAGCATGTCCGAGAAGTTTTCTGTGCGAGGGAAGCGGTCGCCGCAATGGATTCCTGCCCAAGAACTTAAGCCAATGGTTTGTTCGACGAGTGTCGGAGAAGCACCACCGGCGAGAAGCATGCTACTCAAGGCAGTAGCGACATCCTTTTCCGACTCCGCCGTGAAGATCGCGAATAGAATATTCGTGAATGCTGGCCATCCATCTATGGAGTACAGTAGATTGACGACGAAAGATTTCACAGTCGTGTAATCGACAATGAGATCTGCGTCTTTGATCGGGATTGGATTGTATTTCAGATCGTAGAGGAATGTCCAGTACATATTCTCCAGTTCCGTGGCAGTCTCGTTTAGTGAAGCAAGAGGACAAATCTCTGGTCCAACTCCGACGCAATGTGTGAAAATACTAGAAAACACATAATCGGTTTGCGACCATTCCTCAAAGTCTGCGAGGGCATGGTAGTATTCGTGTGGATTCTGGACTGCGTCGAGGATGATTTTGTCGATGCGATCGGGAAACATTGAAGCTACGGTTGCGCCGAGGGTTGTGCCGTAGGAAAGACCCCAGTATCTCAGCATTCCGTCTTCGCCAAGAGCGTCGACGACACTAATCAGATCTCTTGCAGTGAATGCAGTCCCAATCCTACTTCCAGTATTGTTTCCATTGCGTTTACACATCGCTGCGGCGAGGTCTGCACCGGCCCATGTTGTTCCAAGAGCTGTGTCCGAAGCGTTACCGCCTTGCGTGAATCTTTGGAGCATTGTCTGCGCTTCGAGTTCGTTGGCGGCACAGGAGAATGGTAGAGTGTGACCGGTACCTCTGGGGTCGAAACCAACGATGTTGTACTGACCTCCTGTCAAGTTGAGAAATGCATAGCCGAGAGTCGCCAGGTCTTGGCGTGTAGTGGCCCCTGGTCCGCCCAGGTTGAATAAAATGCTGCCTTTGCATGGTTGGACTGTCGCTGGAATATTAACGAGTTGTAGATCGAACTTTTCGTCTGAGGAGGTGTCTGTGTAGTCAAGAGGAACAGGTAGAGTACCGCATTGTGCTGGTGCAGTCCCGGTCGTGTTTACTTCAGTCTGATTGCATGGTCCCCATTCGATGCTTGAGGTATTGGTCTTCGCAGTTGGCAGAGCTACTGCTGAAGCTAGGAAGAGCAATTTGGTGATATTGCGGAATGTTGTAGTCATAGTGCTGTAGTAAGTTGATGGATGTAGGAATTGCTGTGGACCTCACCCATCGCAACCGCTTCTGATATAGGATGTCTCGCCCGCAAGGCATGTTCACGCACTTTCGTCATCGACCTGAACATCGTAACATTGGCGACCTCATGTTCGTCTTGGTATTGTATGGTATTCGCGAAAGGATGTGACGCGACATGGCTCATAACGATTTCGTCCGCATGTCTTGCCAGAATCCTGCCGTGGGATCCACTTTCGTACTCGTTCTCGATTATGATTGGCCAGAGTGCCACAATGCGAATCCGATAAGGGCTAAGATTGCAGCAGGTGAAAGCCAGATGCCAAGTTGCTCCGCCATGTAAACCACAATCTCGTGCGGCTGAGCTTCGTCCGTTCTTGATATATGTGCTGAGCTTTCGTTTTCGTATATGCATTCACATTTTGTACCTGACTGCAATCTGATCAGTAGGAACGATCGCACCACCTCCAACATACGACCCTGACATATGCGATTACGCATGGTATCAACATAGCTTCTCCACCTTGTCAGTTGTACCAAGACTATCAGCAAAGCACTTGACCAGTATTGGCCTAGACCATCTGAGGAGGCATTGGTGTTGTAGTACCCGTGCTCAGTTGGGTTGCTACACGATGGCTTCACGCAGGTCGCATCTTAAGTCACGAAACGGGTGCTATACCTGCAAGAGACGTCGGGTGAAGTGTAAGTCT
The DNA here is from genome assembly GCA_001578225.1 of Pseudocercospora musae. Taxonomy (NCBI): domain Eukaryota; kingdom Fungi; phylum Ascomycota; class Dothideomycetes; order Mycosphaerellales; family Mycosphaerellaceae; genus Pseudocercospora; species Pseudocercospora musae. Next base: position 134,795 of record LFZO01000057.1, read on the forward strand.
AGCCAAGCACTGGACGGCATCAACCTTGTGAGAGGTACCGGGCTGATCACTGGGTGGCTGCACAGGTGACGAGAGCGGACCACCATGCTCGAATTGCAAAATCAGAGGCACAGACTGCAGCTTTCCGCCAACCACTGTCTCGCACCACATTGCCTCTCCCGCATCGAGTAATGTCAGGTCTCATGCAACTAGCTCGGACATCTCGGCCATCAGCAGCTCGATTTCGTCAATGTCGACTTCTAGACACATTCCGGAGCTTCGACTTATGCATCGGTGGTCGACAATAACTTGCGAATCAATGGTCTCCAAGATTGCCGACGACCGAGAGGTGTGGAGGAATGCTATGCCGGAGGTTGCGATGAAGTACGACTTCCTGCTGAACAGTATGTTCGCCTTGGCGTCGTTCCATTTGGCGTACGACAGACCTCATGAGGCGCCGCAACATCTTAGTGCCGCCCTAGATTACCAAACACTCGCATTCAAGAAATTCCGTGGCGACCTCGAAGAGACCATGATGGATGACGTGGAGGCCCACGATGCGTTGTTGTATTGCTCCATCATTCTTATGGTGCTGGCCCTTGCATCTTCAACGCAGCCGTTGCTGAAGGAGGGCATGATACAAAATACGATCGTCCATTTCGAGTTGGTCCGAGGGATCACAGTCGTCATGCTCAAGCGCCCAGAGTGCATCAAGGAACACCGCCTATTCTGCAAGATCCCAGACATGATGCGACTTCCTAAGCAAGGTTACAGTCCGAGAGCGGCAAGGGCTATGCAAATTCTTACTCAAATGAATGAGTCGAGGGCACCAATATCGGATGAAGGCTATTCCAGCCCTAGACCAGTAGAGCCTTTGCCTGAGGATAGACGGTATCTGTCGTGCAAGAATGCGCTTTGGTGGTTGGAATATCACTTCTCGACCTGTGGCGAAATAGAGCATCGAGGATTCGTGCTCGCCTGGCTGTCGCTTGCGGGTGATGATTTCATTCAAGCCATCAAAGAAGGTGACCAAATCTCTCTGCTCGCAGTCATGTGGTGGGGCGTCTTCCTGAACCCTCTGGGGGAGCAATACTGGTACGGAGAAGACTTCGGTAGAGACGTAGCGAATGAGGTTGTAGAAGCCGTCAAGCACTCATCTGATCCGAACGTTGGAGAACTGATCTACCTGGCGGAGCAGGAATTTCGCGAGGATATGGCGCGAAACGCCAGTGAAGATAACGAGCCTCCGGTTGAAGCGCACGAACAGGTAATCGAAGTGAAGCCATTCTGGGAAGTCGATGATCCGGATGACCCTAACAATCCAATGGGCAATGCACCAGCATCAGTCATAGCGTACACCAGAAAGCAGAATAGCAAGCTGTTCGGCGGAAGCATAGATCGACTGCAAGTCGCAGAACGGCTGGGAATGACAAGATCACCCTCAGCTGGTCTGGAGTGAATCAAGGTTGCGATCACGACTGCGTTGTTTCACTGTCGATATTTATCAGCTTAGTCCCATAGAAATGACACCCATCTCAGCCATCCTCTGGGACTCGACTCTGGCTCTTCTGGCTTTCTTTCGATCTCGTCCAAAGCTTCTCTCAACGGAATATCAGCAAGATTGGCGATTCTAGTCTTCTTGAAGAACTTCCAGAGCACAAACGCTGTAAGGACCAGAGGGATGTCGAGGTAGCTGGACACGAATCCCGAGGATGACCAATTCCCTTTTGTGAAGTTGGAGAATCCAGATGTGAAGAGAATCACAACAGAAAGGACGAGCGCAACTGGCGTAGAGAACCTGGTCCATGCGTTGTGCCATGGAAGAGCTGAGGAGGGTATTGCCTGCTTCTTCATCGCAAGCATAAGACGCTGGTGGTTGATGAGAATGGAGATCCAGCTGATGAGGACACCGCAAGCCGTGAGGTCGACGAACCAGTAGAACACAGTCAATGCCCCAGAGCTCAGACTCATGAATGCGAGGAACATGAAAGCCGTCTGCACCATAACACAAATGTATGGCACACCCCATGAAGTCGTGCGCAACAGGAGCTTTGGCGCCTGTTTCTTTAATGCAAGGGCGTAAAGTACACGAGTTCCAGCGAGCAGCGCCTGATTTGAGGAGGACCAAGCAGAGGTGATCACCACAGCGTTGACGACTGACGGGATAGCTTTGATTCCGGCAGCGGATGCAGCAATTACGAACGGTGATTGCGCCGCCGTTCCTGATTGATCGGCAAGGCGAGGATCATCACTAGCCACGAGCATTCCCACAACCAGAACAGCCAGAAGGTAGAAGACAGCTACACGGAAGAAGACGCGTTTGCAAGCTCTTGGAATAGCTTGTCTGGGGTTTCGAGTCTCAGCAGCGGCCATGGCAACAGATTCCGTGCCGGCGAAAGAGAACACGGCAGAACTCATGCAAGCCCAGTATCCAAGGAATTTGCCCCAGGAACCAGATCCAATGTATTCGACGAATGGACCGGGAGTGTTCCAATAGTGGAAACCAAGACGCTCGACGCCGGGAACGCCTCCAAGGGAGATGACAAGTCCAAGGATTATTAAGAATATAATAAAGGCGATCTTGAGCAAGGCAAACCAGAATTCGACCTCGCCTTGAATATGATCAGCTAGAACAGGCCATGTTCGATGTCCACATTGTCTGCTTACCGTATACGCGGATCAGCGAGATGCCTACAATGAAGGTCATCAAGATTACGAGAATGATCCAGACGCTCGAATTGACGTCGGTCCAGTACTGGAACAAGACACATATGGCTGATATCTCAGCTGGAATAGATAGCCAGTTGCCATAGACCTGAAGATACGATTAGAAGAGAGACACAGCACGTAACTTTGCTTTCTTACAATATTCCACCCTATGGCAAAGCCCATTGCCGGATCCACGAGGAATTCGGCATGTCGGACAAAAGACCCAGTGACGGGTAATAAGGCAGTGACTTCTCCCAGGGCGAATTGAACGGCGCAAACGATCAGTCCTACCGTAAGATAACCAAGCAAAGCTCCCAGAGGTCCTCCAGTCTGGATGGAGGAACCAAGTCCAAGGAAAAGTCCAGTCCCAATAGCACCAGCAATGGCAATGAGCGAGATGTGTCGTTGATGAAGTCCACGACTCAGGTCACGATCCTCATGTGTAGTCACGAAATCTGCTTCATGCTCGCTGGGTGAGGGACCTGCTGCTGGCCTGGCATCGTGATCGACTTCGATGACGGCTTCGCCTTCGCCTTTGCCATTGGCGGTCGTGATACTATCGTGCACGCCCATGCTGTTCGTTTCCAAAAGCGGCGAAGATTCTGTCGCGGGAGAATGCATGCTTAAGCATTCTTGTATGTGTTGGCGGCGCCATCGTGAAGTGGTAGGAATCGGGATGGCGTGCTGTTACAAAATCTACGTCCGAAATTCAGCCGAGATTTTGATATCGGGTATAGATGCCTTTTTGGGCTGCCAAGGATCATGCGGTACGCCGGTACAGATCAGTCCCTCAGCGATCATCTCTGCCGTGACAGCCCCGAATAATGACTGAATAGAATAATGAGGCCTGCTCCCATCATTGCACCAAACAGAGATTGCCGTCTAGGAGACATGCAGACTCTCACTGGCTATGACAAAAGGGCTCAGAAGGATCTGAGCGAGAAAGAGCACAGTAATATTCTCGGCCAAGCGCGAGTTAGACAATAAGGTGCAGACAACACAGATGTCGGCTGGACCTAAAGAGCTCCGCGGCGAGCACGTAGCCATCGTAAGGTAGCCATCGTAAGGTGGGCATCGAGGCCCGTTCTGGTGGCAGCCTGTGGAAAGAGGCAAAAGCAACATTCAAGGAGGACGTAATCGCAGGATGGCAGCCGAAGCAGGCTCTCTTCGCTTTAACACATCGCTTGGTCGTTAATACGGACTCAAGGGGTGCCTACAAGTGTAGCGGCGATACTTGTAGCCTGCAAATATTCCCGACATAGCAAGTCGTAGCCTCGTAGGCCCAAAACGACAGCACGCCAAGGCGCTTTTGGCACCATGCCAGTGGACGGCTTGCGCAAGGCGTATCCGCTGCCAGTCCGTCGTGACCGCCAGGACTGCTATGCATTCGGCCAAGCCGTCATCGACGCGAACAACTTCCCAGGAGACTCACTCTGGACGCAACACAACTTCCGCATCGTGTTTGCTCTTTTCAAACAGCTGTCCGTGCGCTTCAAGAGCAATTCCCACACGTTCCTTCAGATCTAGAACTTCCTTTGAAACCAGGGTGAAAGGAATTCCAAGAGTCTCGAGCATCGTACGAAACTTCTGTTCATGCTCAGTCCATTCTCCCTCGTCTTTTGGCATCCATCTGACACCGTCATTGGTCAGCCACGGGCCACCAGCCTCGCAGAGCAGCACCGTTCCGGCTCTCATTTTCTGCTCAAGATATTTCCACTGCGGCGAGCCAATCATCTCGCGGACAGCAGTATCACTCACGAACAGTGCCGTATAGACGATGGGATCAAGGCCGGACCGATCAGATATGTACCAGTGTGGGACTCGCGAAGCAAGGGATTCTGCATTGTACTGTGAATTCAGTATAGCCTGCTGCAGCGTGAGCACTTTCTTTGGGTCGTGGAAATATTCTCCTTGCTTGAAGTCGAGCTCCTTTAACACTTCTCGAGCCGTCTCAGCAATGATGGCAGGCGGTGCGCCGCCAAACGACAGGCTTTGCTGTTCAAAGTACTCTTTCAACCCGTTCAACAACGTAGTCTTTCCAGTACACGAAGGCCCGACGATGTAGATATTACTCTGCTGTTGTGGTTCCATGGTTATGTTCGCTAAGAGTTCAATCGAGACGAGAGAAGAGGTGGGTTCTGAACTTCTGATGGGGTAAGTTAGGCATTGTCCATTAAGCCTTACGGAATTTTAGCGCGAACGTTGATTGTGCAGGCGTTTGCTGAGCATGGGGTTGGCCCACTTTGTCGTTGGCATTACATTGCCGTGCGGAACCAGCACTACGATTCCTTGGACATCTCACGAACATCTCTTGTACACAGCTCGAAGCCGTCCGGTGGAGCCTCGAAAGGCCATGACGAGCCTAAAGTCATTTACGCACATCCTGCAAGATGGCATTGCGCCGACAGACAACCTCTGGCACTACCATGTCCCCAATCTGCCGTCATCTTCAAAAACAGATTTTGCTCATCTCATCAAATCGATCACTTTCGTATCGAATGCGAACAAACAGGTCATCTCCTTGCAGATGGTGCCAGCGCCCTTCAACCGTGTCATCAAAGATGATCCGCTTCACCGATTCCTCTTGCTGAGTCTTGCAGACTTTCGACTCCAGCTTCCAGCGAAGACCAATGGTGGAGGGCCACAGCTTGCACCGGCCCGAGACACTGCTGAATACATCGCCAGATTGTTGAAAACTGGTATTGTGCTAAATGGCGTTTCGTACCACTTCTTCGGTCACAGCAATAGCCAGCTAAAATCACGGTCGTGTTTTATGTTTGCAGCATCCAAGGAACGGATTGAAAGGAAGGTGGAAGCACTCGGGGACTTCTCCAAAATGCAGTCTGTCAGCAAAAAGGCGAAGCGCTTGGGCTTGCTGTTCTCAAGTGCCGAACACGCAGCAGAGCTGCAGCCGGAGCGCTGCAAGGACATTGACGATGTCAAATTGGGCGAATTCGTGTTTACAGACGGATGCGGCATGATTGCAGTGCAATTTGCGAAACATATTGCGCAGCGTAAACGCATTGTTCACAGAAACAAGAAGTACTTACCCTCGGTGTTGCAGATACGTTATCGGGGCTACAAAGGAGTGCTGATGATTGATCCGACATTGGGCGGCAAGACTCAAGTTTTGTTCCGTCATTCAATGAAAAAGCTCAAAGGTGTCAAAGACCTCTCGTTTTCCGTGGTCGAGCATTCCAAGGTAAGTCCACCTGACTGGAACTAAGGTCGGCACTGAACTTAGCAGCCATACACCTTCGGTTTCCTGAACGATGAGATTGTGATCCTCCTTAATGCTCTTGGCGTGTCCACTGATACGATACTCGGAAAGCAAAGGGAATACATGATATTACTGGACAAAGCATACAGTGGAGAGCCCAGAGCTGCATTTCAATTTCTGTCTTATCAGAACGAGCTAGATCTAGCTGAGCAGTTGCTGATTGAAGGCTTCCACAGCGTGCGAAAGCCTCTTCGGAAACTCGTCAGGACAGAGCATAGTAGAATGCTCAACAAGTACGAAGAGCAGCGCTGTCGCATCATGCTCACCCAGTCAAGACTGCTTTTCGGCGTATGCGACCCTACTGGCAGAGACGGCAGTGTGAGCAAACTTCCTCCCGGAACATGCTTTGTCCGAATAACTCTAGACGGCGATGGTGAACCCAGGACGTTGATCAATACAGAGGTCCTAGTCACCCGCAACCCTTGTCTCCACCCCGGTGACCTCCAGAAGTTCAGAGCTGTTGATGTTCCCGAGTTCTCGCATCTGGTCGATTGCATTGTTTTCCCAATCCGTGGGAGTAGGCCTAGCGCTGACCTAATGTCGGGTGGAGATCTCGATGGCGATAAATGTGAGTTCTCCTGTCGCTGACCACTTGGGATCGGGCATCTGACTCTCGACAGTCTTCGTTACGTGGGATCCAGATGTTATTCCAAAAAAGATCGCACAGGCCGCCGTGTACCCTGGCGTCAAAGAACGGCATCACTTTGGTCAGATAACAGACGACGACAGAGCAGATTACTTCGCTCGATACACAAGCGCCTCTCTTGGGAAGATCAAGAACCTCTATTTGAAATGGGCTCGTTTGAAAGGCGCCATGAGCCCAGAGTGTCAACAACTCAACCGTCTGTTTTCCCAATGCGTAGACGGCAATCGTGTCAAGGTCCCAACTGTGCTCGAGGATCCTCCCGAGACTCCTCCCGACGCTTTGCCATTCGTCTTGGACGTCTTGCATGGCGATGCGACCGCTACAATCACCAATAAGGCTCCTTTCGTTTTCGACAGCGAACCGCGTTCCGCTGATATACTGGAGTTGATCTTGCACAGAGACTCGGTCGCAATTTCAGAATTCGAGCTGATTCAGTTTGTACTACGGAGCTGTTCAAAGACTGGAGAAGACTTTTCCAGCTTTGCAGACCTATTCAATTATGCTGCTTTGAACGATGAACAGAAGGCTTGGGTGATTGGCCAGTTACCTCCGTCACGCCACATGCCGTGTCTGGTTAAGAATGGCCTCGTCCAGTGAGTAGATCCACTTGCGCTTACAAACCTCATATGGGTATCTACATTAAGACTGACTGACAATATTGTATTCGCCGTCAGGTCAGACTTGATCCTTTCCTCGGAGTTGCGCAAGTTTGAGCTTCACCATAGTGGGCTTCACTGGCAGCCGGTATTTCTGTCGAGCGTCGACCGTATGGCTCGGTTTCTGCCCAGCGTCTGCCGTGCACTCGACGTCTTTCACAAGAAGTTGATAGTCCTGCGAGCTGATGAACGTCTCACGCTCATGATCTATGTGCCGCAGAAAATACCTCGAGCCTCGGAGGTCCAAGTTGATGCTTCTGTGAGGGTCTTCGCGATCCCACGTTCGTCAGACACTGAATCGCCGTCATGTAAAGTCATGCCTACTAAAGCGACTTACAGACTCTACTGCGACGACACAGTCTTCCAGCTGTACGAGTCAAAGCGCGCCAATACGTTCGTGTTCCTGACTAAAGGCCCTCTTGACAGCTCGTCTTATCGTGACACGACAGTGAGGGCGGAGCAGAGGCGGCAGAAGCAGCAGACACTCGATGATGGCATAAACTTTGAGTGCAGAGCAAGTATTGCTTTGCAAAAAATCAGCGCACAAGTGGCCAAACATGTAGGCAGATTGAACAGAGCTGGGATTATCGCAGCGGTGAGTACCTGAGAGAATAATCCGACACGCGTTAGGCTGATAACAGTACCAGGAGATCTATGTGATCAGTAATCGAGACGTCCAGTCCATGCGGTATCTTGACAGGTGGCTGCACTTCATCGATACGGAAGAGAAGCTTCCTAACTTTGAGCCCATCTCACAAGAGTACCGGATCCCTACCGTGAGTGACAGCAAGCGTAGTACTATCCCGGAAAAGATTGCTCGAATCGTCTGTGATCAAGACATTCAGGCGGTCGAGCAGCTTACGACTGCTGACGAGGTCACTCACACTTTGCACCTTCTGTATAACACAGCACAGATGAGCATACTGCGATTAACTTACTGTCGACTAATCGAATCCGTCCCAGGAAAGGATGAATCAGCGCAACTACATATGCTCCGCTCTCTTTTGAAGTTTCTCCCTATTGCGGCTTTCCTCACCCAATCACTCTTGGACTCTGACCTCTGGAAAACCCACAGTCAATCACTCGAAGACGAATCTAGGGCCATAGCCCTCGAGCTCTTACCAAGATTCGCCCTTCTGTCGCATCATCTATCGGCATTCGTCAAGCTGCCCTTCCAACTTGTTCTCCGGAACATCAAACAGCTGTCCGTACAACAGCTCGCGGATCTGTGCGAGATCATCGCGCTGACAGTGCCTGACGTGGAGCTCGCTCTCGACCTTTTGCTTGAATGTCTAGAGCCTGAAATCTCACGTATACTGGTAGGGAGGCCCCTCGAGATATCTCAATGCATCAAGCAGCTCATCGGTATAACGATTGAGCATATCGAAGAAGCAAATAGCAACAAGAAGTTTCTGGACTCACATCTTCGGTTGGTACATGACGGAAGTTCCGACGGCTTCACGATCGTGAAGACTATTCTTCGCATCGACTCGCCGAGCACAACACTGAAGACCGGCGATCATATTCGATTGGTGGTGACTGAACCGCCGTCTAATGCACCGCTCAAGCAGCCGGAAACCATGGATGCTGTGGTCCTGCACACCGAGCAAGGCTCAGCGAGACTTCGATGCATCCATCGTCCACCTGCATACTTGCAAGACTGTGCCTGGAAGTACCGACACTGCGGATCGTTCGTTACGAGTAAAGCAATGTTTGAAGCCGTCGCTCGATTCTACGGCGGTAAGGAAGCATGCTGTTCACTGTACAAGCAACTGGTGGGCATTCCTCTGTCGGTCGACACACAAGACTCGAACAGGCATGCCAGCAACGGAACGAACGATTCACTGCTCAACGACAGCCAAAAGAAGGCACTGCAAGCTGCGATGCGGCATCGCCTGCTATTTCTGTGGGGACCTCCGGGGACCGGAAAGACTCATACAATCGCAATCATTCTCCAAAATCTGCTTGTCAACTTTCCGGCGGCAAGGATTCTAGCCACGGCGCCGACACATAACGCTGTTGATAATATGCTGCAAAAATTTCTGGAGAAGGATTCCAGCGCTCTTGACTGCAAACCTCTACGAGTAGCCACAAATGTGAGTTTCATTGTTCATGTCCAGAACTATGTATGACAGCACTTCGTGCAACATCTACTGACTACCGAAACTTTCCCTCATCAGCTCAGCAAAGTTTCTCCAGCTTTGCGTACTTTCACATGCGACGCCTTCGTGGGCAAAGATCTTACGGACTCTCACAGTGGACGTCGCAAAGCTCAGGAGCGCGTCGCACAGAGTCGTCTCATCTTCACGACATGTATCGGTGCAGGCCTCGGTTTGCTCCGTAGTGAGGAATTCGACATCGTGCTCGTCGACGAAGCCTCACAGCAAACAGAGCCAGAAACGCTGGTTCCCTTGACAAAAGGTTGTCGAAGAGCAATACTCGTTGGCGACCATGTTCAGCTTCGTGCGACTGTTCAACAACATTCTGTCTTATCGGGATTTGACGTCTCATTGTTCGAGAGACACTATACTGCTTCTTCTTTTTCTTCTTCACCATCATCCCCTTCTGCCAAAGTCATGCTCGACACGCAGTACAGAATGCATCCGGATCTCTGCAAGTTCAGTTCAGAAGAGTTTTATCGCGGTGGTTTGCACTCGGATCATGCGATGGAGTTGATCAAGCTTCCCAAATCTGCGTTTCCATGGCCGGAAGCTCGAAAGGTCTTCGTTCAGTGTTCTACGTCCGAAGACCTTGGACATCAGTCGAAGTCGAATGAGGGCCAGGTCGCACTCTGCCAGAAAATCTGCAAGCTGCTCCTCACCAAAGAAGAGCCCGCAATTGGGCCGAGAGCTGTGGTGGAGGACGACAGAAGTATTGCGGTCCTCACGCCTTATTCTCGGCAGCGGGAGAGATTGTCCAGCAAGCTTCCTGGTGAAGTCGACATCTCAAGCATTGATGGGTTTCAGGGTCGTGAGGCGGATATCGTTGTATTTGTGACTGTTCGTTGCAATGTACATTACGAGATCGGCTTCCTCAAGGACTTGCGTCGACTTAATGTCGCCATGACGAGAGCGAGAGCTGGCGTTATCATCATAGGTGATCGGCAGACGTTGACAAGCCGTCGCGAGAATGATGCTGATGCCGAGATCAAGCTCACTTGGAGGCGGCTGCTGGATCAGTGTGTCGAAGTCTCGGTTGGTGGTGATGGATAGGGCGTGTGAGTGCCACAAGCTGCCTCAATACAAGAATACATGGTCAATAACGCTCGAGTTAGACATTGTTGCGGTGCTCGTTTTGGAATTCCGTTGGATCATCACTTCACGCTGTCCTTGTAGACGGCTTTTAATTCAGACTGCGATGCAGCAAATTGTGAGGATGGCTCGGAAGCGCGTCCGGCAGAAGACAAGAAAATGGAGCGTTTCTAAATGCCGGCGTAGTGAAAATCACTTTACACAGACTGCTCAAGAGGCACCGTCACGTGGCTTTCTGTGCACGTTGCCTTTCCCTCCCATACTGCACATGCCTATCCCAATCCTGCAGCCTCATGTACGGACTTCTCAGCCACGCTTCCAGCTCGTGCAACAATAGACGCGTGTTATCACGGCCGATAAAATCCGCAAGCAATTCCTCTGCTTTTCCATCCGCTCCTCTCAACTCATTCGACTTCAGCACAGCAACAATATACTCCATCAGAAAGCCACGATTCCCAGCTCTTGGATTATTGTCGAGAAATGTAAAGACCTGCAGCTCTCTCCGTAAAAAAATCTTCGCCCTCGATTGAAGTTCTGCCGACGTCGCGAAATCCTGCACCGTGAAATCTTGATACTGGGATATTCGATTCGCGCCCACCCGGAGAGAGTACGACTGGTCTCGATAGACCCTGCTTCGACGCTCCAAATCATCACTTGCAGGCGGTAAGTGAGGCTGTGCTCGTCTGCGAAAAGGTATACGCCTTCTTTGCGGGACTGGAGCTGACGCTGTCTTCAAGTCCTTCGGCGGGACATGGTATGTTTTATAGTCGTATGGACTGCGCCAGTCATACTGCACTTCCTTGACATCGACTTTGCATAGCGGACATGTTGACTGCTCTTGTAGCCAAGAGACTAGACATAGAAAGTCGAAGCTCAAGTGGTTGCAGGGCGTGGCCACTGCCCTTTCTGTGATGACTTCAAGGCATATTGTGCAGGATTCTTGCGGTTTGCTGGTCAGCGGAGTTTGTGCTGCCGCGGCTCCTTTGATCTTGAAGTCGTCCGTATCGATGTCGCCAGTCTGCGCTATCGTCGTGTCCATGCACAGTGTTGAGAGTGCAGACGATGGCGATTGCATGGATTGTGGTCGCGGAGAAAGTGTTGCGGTGGAAGTCGGACTTGGCTCCGCTTCGCTCCGCTCTCCCGCCCGCCGAGCGCCGAGCTCCAACCAGCCACTGGCCCCTCCAGCATGTGAAGGGACAGCAAGTGAACGTATACAGGCAGTCTATACTATTTTCACGAATAATTCTTCACAGAAACACACCATGGCCGCCAATTGCATCTTCTGCAAGATCATCAAGGGTGTGTAATGTGTAATCCTGCTACCGTCAGCGCAAGTCAATCAACTCCACCGCTCAGCGATTGCTGTGGCCCTCACATGGCAGACAGAAGCTCAGATTGGAGTGTCTGGCTCGGAGCGAATGGCCATACAGCCCAGTCTCTAGAGCCGAGATACCAGAGTGGCAGCAGCCTTCAACAGCCCAAGCTGACTTTGCACAGGCGATATTCCGTCCATGAAGCTCTTCGAGAGTGAAAAGACGCTTGCCTTCCTCGATATTGGCCCACTCTCGTGAGTCTTGACCATGAATCGTCTTATGTAGCACACATTCCAAGCTGAAGGCTAACGGACATCTACGGCAGACAAGGTCATGCAGTATGTGCTAATCCCCACACACCTTGATGTCCAAGTTCGACCCCGAATTTCACTTCGACTCTGTTTCTCAATGGAAGAGACCATGCTCGCGGACGCGACTTCGACATCTCTTTCCGGAGCTCATGATGTCGGACAACTAACCACAAACGCAGCTCGTGATTCCTAAGTATCACGGCGCCAAACTCCTCGACATTCCAGACGAAGATCTCTCGGAAGTGCTGCCAGTTGCGAAGAAGATCGCCAAAGCAGTGGGCTCAGGTGCGTAACTTCTCTCACGTCTTGCAAGCAAATACTCTAATGCGGTTCCTGGCAGAAAACTACAACATTCTACAGAACAATGGCCGGCTAGCACATCAGGAAGTCGATCACGTGCACTTTCACGTCATTCCGAAGCCAAACGAGCAAGAGGGGTTGCAGATTGGCTGGCCGACGCAGAAAGGTGAGTGCACTTGGTGACTCCGATGGATTTTCGATTCCGGTGGTCGTCACATCGCGGACCGAGGCCTCATCGGAGGGCTTCAGTGCGGAGCACCTGATCCATCCAAATGCTGACTGGTCACGTACAGGCGACATGGAAAAGCTCAAGAAGCTGCTAGAGGATATCAAGTCAAAGATGTAGCACAGTCATTCGCAGGAAGATCCCAAAGCAGGAAGTGAGACCGGCTCGCATGCGATTGTGGGAAATGCTGAGAGCAAGCAGAGGAAGGAGGGATTCTTGGTTCCGGCAACTCAGGAAGAGCGAGCATACTATATTTGAGCGCGGAACATGAGAAGTGTGTAGGCCACAATGCAATGGGCAAAAGCCACACGCTCTACACGATGCTCAGGGCCAAGCTCACGCGAGGTAGGTGTGGTGACTCAAGTCGTGATGCAGCCGCAGTAGAATTGTCAGAACTGGGAGCACGAGTTCAAGGTACGTTCGACGTCGCCCTTACGAATGAGCACATTCTGACTATTTGCATAATACCGCATCATCACTAAATCAGGCCCTACCCTGCACCCAGACCTTGCTGCTACCAGAACCAAAATCATTTCGGTTTCGATACCTCCTTTCTTGCCCGTCAATCGAAATATAGCACCGGCTAGAATAGTGTATGATTCGGGAATCATGCGAGGCTGGCTCTAAGGCAGACTTCAGAAGAGAGGTAGGAGCTGTTTTTCTCTTCCTTTTCGCAACTCGGTATGATGCTCTTTTGGTAAATTGTCCGGCCATCATTTGCGTGCGACTCCCTGGCGCCGGGGCGACTTATGCGCCGCCTCAGAGATAACCGAATCCGCGCGAACGAGGCACTTTCGCAACACCATCAAATTATGCTTCGAGAACCTGCCTTGCACATCATCATGGTCCTTCAGAAGACGCTGCAAAGCCTCCGCCCAATCCTTGACAATTTCCTTCGGCACACGGCAACCGTCTGGCTTGACCTGCCAAACGCTATCGACGATCGCGATCTCAAACGTCCGAGGCACCTCGTTCGAACCGCGGCGAATTTGAAGCCCTGGTGCGTGTCGGAGAAACACACCCATCTACCTTCCGGACCCTGATGTCGTGCTTGCGAGGCTCGCCAACGTCGTTCAGTGGCATCCAGCAAGTAAACTTGACGTGCTTGGGAAGCATCTCGATGGCTTCTCGTCGGACCATACGTGAGACCAGGATAAGAGCTTGGAAGTTCTCTCTGGTGTCGGAATGGCGGGTGTGCCTGGTGTTGCAACCACCGCGGCCCCCGGTGCTATGGCTGAGGCAGATCTCCTGTGGATGGCGAAAGCCCCTGACCGAGGCCGGCTCGACAAGTGCCAGTCGGCATATCACATCTCGCAACTCTCGAGGGAGGTCGTTGAAGCCGGTTTTCGAGCTTGAGTCGCTGGCTTGCTCCAAGACTGTAAAAATTGGGGATAGAGACATTGTGGTGGTGGCTCTTGATGTCGGTTGTTTATGACTTACTTGTGTACACCGATGCGCTGATGTCGTGCATCTCGAGCAGCGACGACAGTTGAAGATACCAGCACGAATTTCGATTGACTTTATGTAGAAGTGAGCAAGAAGGTGTTGGTGATTATATTTATGATCTTTGACGAGAGTGAGGACAAGAATAAAGTTGTGGGAGTTGTCCCCAGGATCGATTTTCCTCTGAAAAGTCCGGCAACATGCCCTCGACATATACATCAAAGAAAACCAGCTTCAAGCTCACCTTCAGTGTACTTACACCAAGCCCAAATGCGCGGCGAATGGCTAATAGTGGGTGGGTGATGGTGCCGCGCGATGCAATCGGGCAATGATTTCGAAGACCGGTTGTGGATTTTGCTTGAGAATGTCCTGGGAGTGACGTCTTTTGATGGATTTCGGGATGAAGGCCATATTCGAGCGCTGCATGAGGAGGTACGGGAAGATCGAGAGGGAGCAGAGCGGCTGAAAGGAAAAACGATAGGGAGAGGAGACTTGTCATTAGAGCGCCGATGATGAAGAGAACAGAGTGATCGTGACAACACGGGAGTAGGAATGGCGTGAGGCAACTGGACTGATGGAATTTTGCCCAGTTCTGCATTTATGATGATCGTGTACGTGGTGGTTCCGTTGCATGCGACCGCCAATTTATTTCCCACTCGACTTTTCTTCCTTCCATCGTACCCCAAATGTTCTCGTTTACAGTTCCGTGCCATGGGACTAGTCTTCCGTCATGAGGTCTCTTCGCTTGAGTGCCGCCAAAGAGAGAGCTTCCTTTCACGAGCTCCTTCCCAAACTGGGCACATGATTCTCAGCGAGCAGACAGCAATTCCTGCAGCTACCACTCATATCCGATTTGTATCTTCGCTCGCCCGTTTTCTTGCCTCTGCGTACACCACGAGTATCTCCTCTCTGAATCGTTCGATGGCGTCTGAGATGTGCTCGGGATGCTCTTTCATGGCCGACAAGAGCCTTTCGAGATGCTCCTCAGTGGCCTCGCACACCTCCTCAATGATGTCTTCTGAGACCTCTTCATCGTCCTCCGAGCCGAGAAAGCTCCAATCGGTATCATCCCATGAGCCATTCCAGCTACCGTCGGTTTGCTGCTCGATATGGACGTTTGGATAGTCGTACAACTTGATCTCAAAATGCTTCAGTCGTTTGAAGAGATCCGCCATCTTCTTCTCCGAGGCCCATCCCTGCCAATTAGCACGTGGCCAGACATGAGTGTTGGCAACTCTGAAGCGATTGTGCTTGAAGAACGTCTCCAGTGCTTCGCGTCGCACTTGCTTGCAAACTCGACTTAGTCGAGAGACATTGGTGAGTGCGGGATTATAGTAAATTCCATGCGTGGTTCCGCTTTCGATGCATTGTGATTTGATATCGTCTTGTTCGACAACCGCGAGGTAGTATATCTCGTCGCGGACTTCTCTTGCCAGGTCGAGAAAGCCAGTCGAAGAGGTCTTGCTTATTTGAATCGCGGTGCTCGCTGTAGTGCTGCTCACAACACGAACTGCTTGAACTGCGTAGGCGCGAGCGAAGGCGTCATGCTCGCGGAGAGGAAGTGATACTCGAAGGCGGGGGCTACGGTCGCCAGACTTGCTTCTCTTCGGGTCGCTCGCCATGTCTGTAGAGCGTTGAGGTGATGAATCCAGCAGAAAGTGCTCAGCAGCGCAAGAAGTGTAGAGTGGCGAATGTGAGGTTGAGAATGGCACGTGCAGCTTGGCAACGGCTTTCTCACTTCTCTTGCACCACATCACGGCGATGGTAATCGCTGAAGGGGCTCAGTCGCACAGGGAAGTGTAGAGCGGCAAATGTAAGCTGAAGAACAGCACATGCAGCTTGGCAATGGCAGCTCCGCGAAAAGTCCTGCATCGCAGCACATGCTAGCGAAGTCGGCACATGCTAGAAAGGTCGGCATGAGAGAGAGAGAGAGAGAGAGAGAGCCTAGCCATATGACCCGATTGGGCCAGTCTGATAGTAAAAAGACTCATGCACTGCTCGACCGCTTCAGCGGCGGTCTCGTTCCAGTCCTTCACATATCCGGCAAGCTCCCTGCTAGATATGCCGCCGACCTCATCTCAGACAATTGGGTTGGACCAAGGAATGCCCGACAAGAGCGTCTGAGATCGGGCCAAGTCCCACAACCTGAACAGCGCAGGGGAAGGCTTGCAGGACAGCACTGCCCTGACGGGAAACCGGGGTCAGAGTGCGATGAGCCTCAGCGACCTGAGAGACGGTGAGGTTGTTAAAACCGCTCAATCTTCGAAACACGGGTCGATTCGCATGCGCATGCGCATACCCATGCCTGGAAGGGTTAAGGGTCATCCAGTATATTCACTCATCGCCCACAGCGTGCTAACAGTGGATTTCGCAGGATATAATCGGTCGTACACGTTGATATAGTGTAGCGGAAGGAGGTTTATTGATGACTCGTGCAACCGGGCAGCGACTCCACCCAGCACATGCCAGAAAAGTTGGCACATGCTAGAAGGATCGGTATACGGGAGATAGCCCTAGCCATATCGATCGATCGGACCAATCTGATTGTGATTCCAGTAATGTTCACTCATCGTCCAGAGGGCTAGCTGGTCGTGGATCTCGGCGAAGATGTCCGGTTGTGCAAGTGAATATAGACCGGCGGATGTGAGCTTGAGAATGCGGCGCCTCGCTTTGCAATCGACTCTTCACAGCTCTTGCATCAGGGTATATCCCGGAGTAGCCGACACATGCTGGAAAGGGTCGGTGCATGCGAGTGAGGTGGGCACATGTCAGAAAGGTCGGGAAGATGCGAGCGCCATGGAGTGCTCGTCATCATGGCCCCCCAGACAAGTCAACAGGATTCGAGCGCCTTGGAGTGATTGTCATCGCACTGTGATAATCAGTGATATAAGTCGACCGGAACAATTTGACCATTGATTGCATAAAGTCACTCGTCGTGCGAATGCCGAGAAATTGGCTCTGCACAGCAGTACCGCTTACAAACCGATGAATCCGCCGATAGTCGCAAGCAGGCCCATGACAGCAACCATCCATCCTGCAATGCTCAATTGCTGCTGCACAGAACTGCCAGCTCCGGCACTAGAAGTCGCACTTGCGCCAGACTGCGTCGCGCTGCTCGTGACTGTCTTGGTTCCGGTGATACTACTCAACGTAGTCTCGG
Source organism: Pseudocercospora musae (assembly GCA_001578225.1). Taxonomy (NCBI): domain Eukaryota; kingdom Fungi; phylum Ascomycota; class Dothideomycetes; order Mycosphaerellales; family Mycosphaerellaceae; genus Pseudocercospora; species Pseudocercospora musae. The sequence goes on from LFZO01000057.1 coordinate 152,069, forward strand.
TACTAATCGTAATGGATGCCGTGATCTGCGAAGTGGCCGTGCCTGTCAAGGTCATGGATCGACTACTCTCCAGACCAGTGTACGAGCTCGGACTTGGTGAGCTCAAGCCGGTGATGGCGGTACTCGAATATGCGTTCGTTGGGCTATTTGGTGGTACTGAAGAGGTCTGTGGTTCTTCGACCTGGATAGGTTGATCCTTCGGTGTCGAAGCTTCCTCTTCCTGTCTTCTTCGGAGATCTTGATGTGTTCCGGGTAGTGAGGTGGCTATGCTTACACTGGTCCACTTCGCAGTGGTTGAGCCGTCTACCAGGCCATCGAAGCCTAAGCTGAAGACTTGTCCGTCCGAGAGAGTGATGCCGTCTGAGCGAAAGGCGATAGTCGTGCCGTCGGCGACTGCGGGCCCTGTCGTGAGAGGGACAGCAGTTGCTGCCACAGTCGTGCCAGAGAGAGAAAGAATTGCAATGGTAAGCTCGCCGCTCAGGCGACTCAAAGTAGAGGAAGCGGTTGGGCTCAGAATCGGGTTCATGGCGACTTGTTATTATAGAATGTGCTGAAGTCCCAGAAGATTCGTGGAGAGTCGAAGCGGAAACCACGAATGTTCTATACCGAGTATTTGACTTCGCGTGCCACACCTCTGTGAACAAGGTCACCGTTAAACCAAGGAAGTAATGCAATCCGGAGCTTGCCGTGAAGAGTTCCCTGCTTCTCAGTGAGTTTGTGTTTCACAATCGCCTCTGCTCACGTGTAAAGCGAGAACACAAGGTATCCCTGTATGCAAGCAACCCCATCGCGAAGGGTAGTACATGCTGCTATCTATTCATACAACATCCAATATCCAAAAAAAAGAATCCATCTCTCATCAGTACAATATGCATTCTGCTGTGGCCGCAGACCGGGATATCATTTACCATTGCAAAGAACGCCTGTCCAGCTCCATTGCTAGCCTTATGCTCATCGCTCATCATCCAGAATTTCGAATCATGTTCTTCGGCAGGAGCGGAGTCTCATCATCTACAGTCTCCCGTGCCGCGCCTTGAAGATCGCTACCTTGTCATCGTAGAATAAAATTTCGCGCAATCGCAATCGAGCCGTGTTCCTGGTCTCCGTGGAGGACATTTCAGAATTCGTGTCATCGTCGAGGTGGTCATCTTCGTCGCTCTCGGTCTCGTCCTCAAGATCCTCATCAGACATTTCCATGTCTGCATCGCCATCGTGGTCTTCGTCATCCTCTTCATCGTCGCTTCCAACGATGTCTGGATCGATGACAGCACTGGGGTGGATGCCTAGTGCAGACTCTGTGCTACGTCCCTCGGTGTCACGCTTGTTCTCGAGAATTTCAAAGCACTTGTTGGCGATTCCCATGTAGCAGAGCTCAACTTCGGGCCGAAGAGCAACGATGTCGACGATCTGGAGAGCGAGTTCTCGAGGGTCTAGGTTTGCACCATGCACGTGATCGGCCAAGAATGGCAAATAGAGTGATCTGAGATGTGCTATCGATGGCAGGTGTTGAAGAAAGAAGTGCTGTGAGCAGAGTCAGTGAGCAGCCCAGACTATCCAGTCGTGCACATTGTGCTTACCCAATCTCGATAATCGATAGCCATGCCCAACTCTCGCAAAGCGGGCATTTTGCCGCTGCACATGAAGGAAAGTATGTCGCGTGTCAACATCCACTTCCGCCATCTGCCCGTACCGTTTGGCATTCCATCGGGTCCCTTCTCAGAACTGTCAATCAGAACCTTTTTGAGACTGTTGCGATGTCTGCGAAGGGGTCCTCGGAAGATGGTCTCGATAGCCACCGACGACGAATGGGTCCGTGCCTCCTGCAGGAACAGGACTTCCAGGCTGTTTGTTGCCAAAGTGTCCTTGAGAAAAGAGATCAGGGCTGGTGACACAGTATTAGTATGTACCTTCTTCAGTCTCAGTCGATATTCCAATTCGGTATCAGGGAGAATGCTCGACTTGCTTCCCTTCTTAGGAGAAGCTGTCGATGTCCGTCGTGGATGTGGGTAAGTAGGAGACTTCGGCGTGGGCGCAAAATGTCGGCGCAGCGTTTTCCAGAGTTGCTCATGGTTCGGACAATTCAGCAATGTAAGTGCTGTAAGACGTGTCCAATCGATACCCTTTTGCAGTACTGGGACGGAGATCGGGACGCGCTCCAGCTCAAGGCTCTCAAGCTGCAGTAAATTTTCCAGACGAGGTATACGCTCAGGTTGCTGCAACTCAGCAGCGATTACTTCCTCAGCAATGTTTGACAACTCCGACGCTGGCGGATCGGGAAGTGCCCCGCTCACCAGAGGGATGCCATCGTTGATGAGTTCTGAAAGAGGAGCGTCAGTGACCAGGTTCTCCACGGCCGTCGATGAGGCTGCATCCGGGTATGACAGCGGAGATTCGGGCTCATTGCCAGGCAATTCGGATATCAAGTCTCGCAAGCTTGTGACTCCCGAGGTGTCGACCGTCGCGTCATTTGTCGAAGTCATAGCAGCGTTAACGGCTGGTAGCTCTGCTGCAGGCAGACTGATCCGGCTTGTTGTGCATCTGCGTCTTGTTCGATCTGGGAGCACGATCCTTGGCTTTCTCATATCCGTCACAAAGCCTGTGAGGATGCCCAGGACACCTCCCAAACGCTTCTCGCCGATTGTGAGGGAGCCTGCTGTCGGATAGTCTGGATCTACTTGCTGCAATGAATCACCTTCCCAGACAGTGACCCAGTCTTTGGTCAAAGCATGTCTTGCGATTCCGACCCGAAGCTCTTTGAGCTTGTGTAGAGACTTCCCCACAAGCACGGCCATCTCATCCAGATATGCCAGCTCGTCAATGTCTAGAACGCTCAAGCTCTTCAGTGCAGGCAGAACTGAGAATGAAGGATGCTCTACGCGGTCAAGAGCAGCTGGGTGGATGTGTGGTGCTGCTGCGGCGATTGAGCTCGGGGTTTGCAAAGGAGGTGGAGGTACGGCAAGCATGTTGATCGGCGGAGGCGGAGGAGGCATGGGGTTGGCGTCATCTGCTGATGAGTTGTTATGCCATCGGACCCAGACCTTCTCCAATCTACAGGAGTTGGCATCGTCCCGATCGCCTAGGGAGGAAAGCGCGATCCACACGTCTCGCAATATACCAGTTGGCATATCCCAGATGAATGTCTCAAGCGATCGCATCCGCGCCACCGCCAAAGCGACCAAAGTCCCCAGCATCTTCCCTCCTTCTTTGCTGATCAAATACTCTTGCACCCAGTCGGCCGGTCCGTTTCCCAACGAAAACTTCCGTGTGAACTGCGCATAGTGATTGCCTCGTCTTCTTCGCACTTGCAGATCTGTGGCTCGCCCACTGCCTGTAGGCGTGAAGCGATTGTTCTCCGCATGCTGGCGCTGGGCAGGAGATTCCCCAAAGATCTCTTCTGCCATGACTAGCGTAGCCAGGCCATATGTGAGCGCATCCACGCCGGATCGCGGTTCCGCATGGGTGCTGCTGTCGGGCCACACAATGTCGAAACGAGAGTATATATGAGGGGTCGTCAGGCGATGAAGAGCGCTATGACAGAGCGCGAGCGAGGTGAGGTCGTTCGTGTGCGTGACTTCCTTGATTATATCCTTGAGTATATCCACAGGGAGGTCCAGCAGTCGCAAGGGCTTCTTCTTCTCCTTCTCAATCGCTACTGCCTCCTTGCCTTTGCCTTTGAACATGCGACTCGAGCGCAGCCGTGGACTTGCCAGATCCGTCTCGTGGCAATCTTCGAGAAAGCGTGTACCGATGCTCTTCGCGTCCTTCACATTAACTTCCGGAGAGGTGTTGCTTGCGCCTAGCGGAGATGTGGTCGCGGTTGCTTTGGGTATTTGTGAGGCGGATATGGCGAAATGGCCATGGCGCGAGTCGTCTTCATATGCTGGTGTCGAAAGCTCGGATGTGCTGGACGGACCTGCTACCGCCGCCGCGGCGGAAGCTGATAATGCCTCCATGCGATTGCGGCAGACAAGTCCGTATGTTCGAAGCTGACCTGGGCGCCAGCCTCCCACCAAGTCTCGGTCCTGCTATTGCTGTTCGCTGTCCGTCCAGGCCCACCGCTGCATGGAAAAGAATGGAGGGTGGGAGTCCTTTGAAGGGGACAGGTACTGGTAGTATGTCGGGGCTGCTCGGTTTGAGTGAAGAATATGGCGGCGGCGGCGGGGAGTCGAAAGTGCTATGCCGGGTGCGCGGTGCCAGCAGAGATTTGAAGTCGTTGTGGAGCCAGTTGCTGGAGGCCCAAACCTTATTTCCAAGGTTGGTAACGCCAGCGACCTTTCAAACATCAACTATTCACTGCTCACTCAATCACTTTTCGACATGACGCTTTGTTCTGCACATGCATGCATGAGCTGCTCTTCACCCAGACTTCGGCGTCATGAACATGGCACAACTCTCATCAGAAAACGACATATTTGCTACTACCACATACGTATCCCCAGGAAAGCAACCAAAATGCCCGAGCTTGAACGAGACCAAGACCCTTGGTCTGGTCGAGGTCCGTTCATCAGACACGGATAGTCCGACTGATCGCCATGGCGTCTGAAGTCCCGGGCTCCACGTGGTGTTGATGACCGAAGATATCCGCACAGCAAGGGTGAGAATTGATATGCCGGGGTTCATCGCGATCAAGACGAAAGTCACCATTTCACGCACTTTGATTGTCTGGCACATCAGGAGACAATGCGTCGCAGCGCGGCATCAGCCATAGTTACCCGACGTCCACGTCTTCACATGCAAGACTAGCTTGGCGCTAAAGTGTATCAGGCTGAGGTCTCCTTCGACGAGAGGCCTCCAAGTACGCCACCGAGCATCTCCTTGTCAAAAGGCCTTGACGGACCACGGTAGAAAGAGATCGTCGAAACTCTAGCCAAACGACTACCTATGGGACGTGTGGCTCCTTCGACTCCAAGACCAAAAGATGGCCCGCCTCGCCTGTCGGATAAAGGGAACAAATGAGAGTTTTTGCTCACTCGTTCTCCACGCTCCAGTATTATAGAACCCCCCGTGCCTGCAAGGAAGGCTTGCATCGATGATAGAATGGCGCACATTGCCGAAGAAATTGACAGTGCGAATTGAAGAGACCCTCGTTATCAGATCTGCCTATAGAACACAGCTCCGCCTAGTTCGAAAACCGAGCTGGTCCCCGTGGCATGCGGAGATCAGAGGACGGGCATATTTTGAAGGACATGAAGTTCGAGCTCTGACACGATCTTCATCATGAAAGCCTGCCACCTTCCCACGGCCTCTTGCATTCTGGTAGATATATATACATCACTCTCCCATTCTCCCTTACGTACAAATTCAATTCATCCTTCACAACACATCCTCAACAATCATATCCCCCTCATAAAACCTCAGAATTCATTCCCCTTCAACAATCACTCACTTCCTCAGCAAACCCCACTTCGCATCACCTCGTCCCCGTACCATCCACAATCTCATCCCTCCCAAACGAATCCTCAAAAAACAACTCCAAAAGCTTCTTCCCAACACCACTCTCCAACTCCGTCCCATCCCTCGCAACCTTGACATCTTTGCCCGAATTCCAGGAATTTTTCATGCCCTTGGTTCTCTGAAACGTCACACGTCTCACACTCTGCCACTCGATCTCAAACGGCCTCGACCTCCCATCATCCCGACAGTCTTCGTCGTCAGAATCCGCTCGCTGGGCCTCCCAAAAAAGCGTCCCCCTCGCCTGATCATCGACAATCTGTCCCTTTGGAGCGGTCGACGTAGCCGGAGTTTTCAGGACACAAAGCCCTTCAATACTAACGTGTCTCTGCACATGGCGTTCACTGCCGACTTGATCCGAAATTTTCTTGTCATCGTGAAAAGGCGACGCGATCATCCTCGCGTACCCAAAATACTCACCAGATTTATTGACGGAGAAGATCAAATAGACATTTTTCCCGCTTCTTTGGGCTTCGCGATATGCCGAGTCGAGAAGGGTTTGATTGTGGGGTTGAGTTTCCCAAGTACCTTTCTGCAAGGATTCGTTCAAGTCTTCTTTTGTGAGGGATTTGAGGACGAAGTAGCGATCTCGGAGATGACGAGGTCGGCATTGTGTTGGTGTGTTTCCCCCGTCGACGTGTTCGATGTCTAGGCTGGCGATTTGCTCGCCGAGACCATCGACATCATGATTGGACTCAAGGACTGAGTCACTGCGGCTTGAGCTAGGGAGAGGAGCTGGCGATGTAGATTCGTCGCGGCTTCGGTTCTGGGTGTCTCGTCTTAGACGACATAGTAACCTGACGCTGCCGAGCAGAGAGTGATTGAAACGTTCCACCGCGGCCTCGCATGCTTCTTTCGTGCGATAATTGACGAAGGCGCAGTTTGATTTGGACATGAGGAAGACACTCTCGATGTCGTTGGTTGCGTCGCGAGAGAAGTGGTCTTTCAACGCCTCGATCGATGCTCCGAGAGGAATGTTACCGACCCAGACAGCGTGGCCTGAGCGTCTGGGTTTGCGCGGTGGTCCTCTTCGTGATAAAAGAGGTGATGGAGGAAAGGGGACGAGAGATGACGAGTGCGGCGATGGACCTGACTGGGTCGACAGGAATGTTAGCTGTCGTTCCAGTGAAAGTGTTCCACATTAAAGTGGCTCAGGATGCTCCCGAGACGAGGCGGCGAAACGACATGAGCGATGGTATGCCAGTCTCGACATCCGATCGTATGCTGCTCGACACCTCCTCGTCTACTCCATCTCCTCGACAGACCTCTGAGCTACTTACCATTGGTGAGAGTGGTGTCGCTGGATAGCTGTAATCTAAGTGAGTACCGTTCATGGCAGGACCGGGCGAAAAGTGCGTATGGACGCCATAAGAATATGCCATATTCGGTGGCTGCTTCGGCTGGTGCAAAACTTGCGGTCCGCCAGCGTAAGCGCTATGAAAGGGCTGAAAGCCTGATGGACGGAATGCAGGACCGTTCTGGTAGCCATTTCGATCTGGCAATGGTCTCGAGTTGTCCATGCTAATACGTCCTCGGAGATAGATGTTCTGATGTCCCATTCCCGTTGGTGTGAACTGTGAAGTGTAAGGCAAAGAAGGAGAATACAGCTGTTGGTCGTGGTTCACGCCACTGCTGTAGACGTGGTATGTCGTGTGCTGGGGATCAGGGTATCCCCATTTTTGACCTGGGATCATTCCAGGTTGCTGCCAATGACCGCTTGGCATATAGACAGGCTCTGAAATCATGGGTAGTGGGGTGTCTGGTGAAGTGAGGCACAGTCACCCAAGTCTGGCTAGGTTGCACGATCTGAAATGTATAAGGGATCGAAAGACGAGTTGTAGTCTGCTCCAAGTTGCCGATGGCGGAGTGAAAACAGACCGGCTGTGCAGTGGCCTGACTGGCAAGCTGCTTTCGAGTGCGACCGTGGCCTCGCGATAGTTAGCCTACTGCAGGCCCCGTCTTTAGCCACTGGTCTGTTGTCAATCTACGCAAAGCGTGGTCTCATCATTTACACACTTTCTGGGTGGCATCACTCTCAGCGGGATTGTTGTAGATCTTATCCGAGCAGGGTCTGTCACTCTAAATGGTCTCCAAGCAGTAACCCTGGTATATTGACCAGCCCTACCTAGTCTTTTAGCCAATGCGCGTCTTGGAAAATGACCAAGTGCAGCAATGGTGGTAAGCTAGAGCACTGTTCCAGCTGGAACGATCCTTCAGGAACTTGAGAGTTTTGGGCCGTGGCTAGCAGCATTCTGGCTCAATTTGGCTCTCGTCAAGTTGCATAGCCGATCGAGAGCGATTGCCGGTCGCACGTGGAGGCGAGTTTGAAGGGCTTTGATGCGTGAAACAGCTTGTGCGGGTGAGAAGAAGTCGCTTGCGCCATAGCGAAATCATATCTTCCAAACGGCGGGCTCTATCCTGGCTAATAGGAACGCGTGGCTGCACCAAGGATCAGCTCTTGTGCATTGATCAGTCGCCAACAGGTTTGCTGCATTCGCCAGATCACTGGTTCCGCCGTAGCCCACCCGACGCTAGAGTATGTGAACATATGCAAGGTACTTCACGATGTGCGCGCTCTATCGTCTTGTTGCATGTTCCGTCGATGAGCCACCTCGGGGGACTCCAAGCGAGAGCGAAGCCGGTGATAAAGTCGGACTTTGGAACCAAGGTGAGAGTCAGACATTCTTCGCGAATCTGCTTATGTGATTGTCGCCCAGCTGGTGTGCTACGTGCAGCAGTGTATTATTCTGTACAGGTGATCAGCAGTCAACCAAAATGATCTGCCAAATGCGCCAGACTTTGGTGTACCTCCATTGTCAGATTCCAAGCGGGCCCCGGATGCAAGATGAAGTGGGGCAGCCTCGGACGTTGCCCCGTACCAACAAATCTTCATGCTACTAATAACGGCATCGCCGCCTCCGCCGAGTGCGAAAGTCACATGCGCTGTTTGCGGCAGTTGTGTCCAGCATGCTGGCTGGTCACGATGCCTGTACAGCATGTACCGTCTTCCACTTCGCAACCCATCCAACCAAGACTGATGATTGTTATGTGTTCTAGTTTGCATTGAGCGCGAGCCGGCGAATGCGAGGCTGTCTTTATCGGACTTCGGTGAGGAGAATCACATCGAGTGTCTTCAGCGGGTCGACGCCCATGCACAAGACAGCATCGCTGAACACGAATGCTAGAGCCAAGATAGCCTCTCCCGGCAGAGATGTCACTGTCAGTAGCCCGCCGCCGCCGCCGTCTAGAGCAGCGGCTGGCATGGATCCGAGAAATCGGTGTTCCTTCCGAAGTGCAAGTGAAGGAGCATTCGTATAGCGCCACAGGCGTTCACGACCGCAACGCCGGGCAGCCTATATCTGTATACGAAGGCCTAGAATGCTGATTCATCACTGAGGCTCGAGTGAGAATGTTGGCAGCCAGGCATCTAGTCCTACCTCTAATGCCTGGGACTCCCATGGCGGTAAACCACTAGATTCGTTGCGTGAGCCTACGGCAGTCTCGGCAGGCTGCCAAGTCCAGCCTGTAGGATCACTCGTGAAGAGAGATTGAAGCTCGTCAAAATTGATCTGGTCCGACTGCGGCATCGCGTCTGAGCGCAATTCGGGCGCCAAGTGACTTTCGTCTCGCGCGCTGTTCGGCACCGAGTACGGCAGCCCTGATGGCACGGAGTGAGCTGGTGAAGGTCGGGTAAACGAAGGAGTGGTGGTGGTGGTGGAAAGTGCTGGTTGCGGCATAGTCTCTGGAGCATGCTTTTCCGGGATGGATTTTCGGGCCAGGCGATATATTGATAAAGGGTTGAGGATGTAGTCAGGCGCGCTTTGCGCAGGCGTTCCAGGCGCCGAGCCGGCAGGGTCGTGATCATCGGCTTCATTGTTCGAATACGGATCTTCCTGGATGAAGTTGGGGTTTCTCGTGGCATTGGATATCTCAATGCCGACTTTTTCAACCATGGTATTGGCGGCCTTGGAGAGTGGTTCGGCGTCAGCGTACATGGAACGCATGATCTGCAACGCCTTGACATTGTTCTGGACGTGGGGAATGGTGTCCGCCAGCAAGACTTTGCTGCTCTCCGCGGCGGGGTCGACAAGCTGGGTCAGGTAGTAGAGCATTATCTTGCAAGAGTCGTAAAGGATGGTTGGCAGCCACGAGTCAGCAATGGCGTGAGGGCCATGTCGGAGGGCTTCAGCCATGATCGTCGCAAGACTTCTGGCGTGATCGAACAGTGTACTTTGCAAATGGCCAAGAAACTCGGTCTGCTCGGGTGGAAAGTCGAAGGGCGCTCGTAGCTTGTACAGTCCAGGTGCACCGACGCGATACAGGTCACACATGGTCTGGTGGTAGGCGTAATGTAATGCGCAGAGAGCCCCGACTTGTGAGGTCTCTTGACGAATATAGAGGGTCGTGGGCGTGAATTGCAGATTTGCGGGCAGCGTGTCGTACCAATGGCGTAACTCTCGGTCAAGTTGAGCGAACTCGGAGTGTGGAAGCCAAGGCATCTTGGCAGTGTCGAGGTGCTTGATGTATCTGAGGCGCTATCGTCAGCTTTCCATTCTTGCGTCGAGTCTTCTGTCACCGACTTGAGCACTTTTCGACGCATTGCAATGTGGCGGATGTAGAAAGCCGTCATGCCCATGCAGTCCTGTCCCTACGTTAGACATGTCTCGGCGGGCGCTTTCTCGCGATTTCTGGAAGCGTAGACATACCTGAGGATAGGTTGGAAGTACTTCGACTGGCAGGAACTTCAGCATCTGCCCTTCTTCCAGCGTCTCGGTGATGCACGGCTCTTCGAGCACGAAATTTCGCTCGTTACATGGAAGCTGGACTTTGATGTCATCTTCGTCAATGAGCGTGAGCTGATCGATGCCGCTGCCGACCAACGAGTCAGTGATGTAGCAGCACCACATCAGTCGTCTGCGTGACTCTTTGACGCTAGCAGAAGGTGCACTCCCGCCTTCACGACAGAGGACATCGGTGGAGTGCTCCAGGTTGATTTGTAAAGCTTGGGCCATGCGTGCGGTGATGGCGCTTAGCATGAAGGCATTGGAATAGTGGCCCATGCGGATCTCGTAGTCATGGAGCAGGACTGCGGCCATCAGGTTCTCGACTGAGATTCGATCAAGTCTCGCCAGGATAAGATTCTGGGCGTGATGGGCCCATTGCTTCCCGGCGTCCAAGGGGTTGATGTGTAGTGCAGCATTTCTGGACGTCTCATATTCCACGGCATAGAACAAAGCGCCCAATGCACACACGATGTGCAGCAGCGGGTTGCCGTCATGATTCCGCGTCGAGTCACTGTCGAGCTTCTGTAGGAAAGAGGGTTTGTGAAGAAAGGCAAAACACCTGAGGTGGTGCAGGTTGGCGAAGTACCGCTCCACCAGGACGCGAGCTCGTGCATGATCAGGCAGATGCGGCGCGATCAGCCAATGCAAGTCGTCGATGATCGAGGTCGTGGGCGTGGGCGTGGGCGTGGGCGTGGGCGTGGGCGTGGGCGTGGGCGTGGGGGTCGGGGCGGATGATGCGCGACTGGCAGTGGCGTCGGGTGTGTTGCTTGGGCTTGGTCGGCTCTCCGGCCTTCGCTCGCTGTCTGCTGCGAGACGTGCACGTGATTGCTGCTCGGAAACAGCAGACGAGTGTGCCACGCGCTGCTTCCAAGCTGGTTCAGAATGGTCTTCATAGCGGCACTGCAACGATTTGTCGTTGCAGCGTGCACAGCTTGGCTTGTGGCCCGAGCATCTGTACGCCGCCTTGGTCAGTCAGCATGAAGCCGGACTTGTCGTGCTGGCGCATACCTGCTTTTCGACGCTCGACATTCGGCGCACGATCGGTACGTCCTTTTCCGTTTGACGCCACATGCTCCAATCCCCATCTCCACCGCCTCCACGCCCGACACGCTCCTCCCCGACGGCGCGCATACCAGACCGAGGCGTTCGCAATTGTAGCACCTGCGTGAATCAGCAGTGCTCGTGCGGAGGCAAGCAAGAGCCTCACCTGCCAGGCCGCTCATCACACCGCACCTTCCTTGCCCTGCACGTCTCGCATCCCAGCCGGGACCTGTTGATCTGTTAGCGAATTTTTCGAGGCCCATAGCAAACGCTCGCATTTCGCCTGCGCATTTCGCGTCATCAGGTTACTGCCATGTGTGACGCGCGCGTCGCATGGTCCGGTGTCGGCAGGCACATACCGCGTCGTCAGCCTGGTCTTGACGCTGCCGTTCTTGCGGTCTGCCATAGCACGGTCCGTGGTCCGTGGTCCGTGGTGATGCAGAGAAGAGGGCGTTGCGGCTCATGGGCAAAGAAAGGATAAGAGAATGGAAGGATCGGGCCGGCCCGTACATCTAAATTCGTACGATCTAGTCGCGACGTCCAGTGCAGATCAAGGTTCGTCCCTCCCGCCAAGTATGCCGGTCATTCGGCATCCAGTGGACACTGAGGTGCTGCGTCATCCACCTGAATGCCTCCCCTCTTCTTCTCCTTGCTATCGTGGAAGGGTAATTTGAAGCCTCCCTCATCTTCGGGAACAGCAAGCCACAGCCGCATCAAATGTCTCCGCACTCTCGCCCGGCCCTGGTGGTCGACGGAGCCCGGAGGATAGTCGTTGTAGGCCGTGCGAGCGTGGAGTACATGTGTGTTCGTGAGGAGCTGAATGTCGCCGGGTTCCAGAACCATGTGGAGGGCCAGCCTCGCGCAAGTCTCCTCCAACACCTGCAATGCCTCGCGCTGCTCCTCCGAGAGAGGCGGGATTTTGGCATCGGGTCCAGAGTTGAAGCGAGCGAGGCACGTGACGTTGTTTGGATCGAAGCGCGCCCACACGCGCCCATCATCATCGTTTTCCATGAAAATCACCGCCGACCTGAACCACTCTTCCTGGCCCTCACTCACTTCTCCCTTGCGATCGAAATACCAATTCGGAGTGACGAGCGTCTTGACCACGTCGGGACGCTCCTTCTGTAGCGTGTTGAAGACGTGGTGCGTCGACACGATATCCGATTCGCCACCTTGCAGCGCTTTGGCCATGCAGAGCAGTCCCACCAGATCAGCTCCGTCTGTGTGGAAGTACTGCCTTCGCGCGCGGTCAGCACTCCACAACATCTCCGACCCAGTGAGGAGACCCCTCGACTCACTTGGCATTCGTTCTGTAGATTCGAACTCGATCCTTCGCACTTGCGTCTTCTCCCAGATCCTTGACGTGGCCAAGCACATGACCTCTGCCATTCTGACTGACGAAATAGCCAAAGTATGCTCCCAGTCCCATGTATGCAGTCTGCCGTGATGTCAGCCAACTTCGCGTCTCCGAGCACCAACAACACTCACTGCACACTTTTGCACGCTCCATTCCTGTACGGGAATCCCTTTGAACAGTATGAACCCTTTTCCATCCACAATCTCCTTGCGTACAGCACCGAAGAATGATGCGAGCTTCGGCAACGGAAACAACTCCTTCGATATGCCAGTCAAAGGCTTGCCCGAAGCAATGTACGCATCTGCCGCCGCCCCGAGTTCGGCAATCTCCTCATCACTGAACCCATGCGTCCATCGTTCCGCCTTGTTGCCATAGTCTTCAGCCTTCCATACCGTCGCACCCGTGATCTCCTTTGGGAACTTCTCGTACGGTCGGATCAAATCGTATATCGGAGCATGTTGGCCCGAGGTTCTGTAGCCGTCCGGGAATATAGCTTTGCTCACTGGCTTGCCTGCCAGAACATGAGGTGCAACTGCCCCGCCTTCTGTCAATGCTGCTGCCATGATGTGGAACGAGCAATGAGGAATGATCAAAATCTCCTCCCGAACTTCCCCGGTCTCGCTCTCTGTCATCACTGACCTATATATCTCTGTTCTACCCGATCTCGCCATCAGCGCTCGGGCCAAGTTTGGAGAGCCAGGGTCATTGCCCCCCACTCAGCCCGCCCCAGTATCATCATGGCGATGGGCCGATTATGTAGTTCTGCTTCGGTTCCTCGCTCGGGCAAGTCATTGTCGAAAGACAGATGAGCTGTGAACAACAACGCAAGAAAGCCGGCATTATGAGTTCTCATATACAACGACACACGAATGTGATGGTCAGCATCTGACGTGCTCTCTCCCGCATGTCGTCTGTATCAATCATGCAAGAGGCACTTGGACCAGGCTCATGATTGAGCGCCTTGTATGGCGACAGTAATGAGGAGACTGACGTGCTTCATGCGCGCGGTGAGGGCAGGCCGAAGCGACGAGGCGAGATCATGCCAATACGAAGATGACTGCTATGCATGGGCGGCGGAACACGCAGCAGCTTCGGCAAACATCATTTTCCAGCCGACTCGTGGATTTGAAGAAGATGCCTACAATCCGTCTGCCTCGGGAAGATCAATCGAGTCGATATTCCAGCTTGTCGTTCTACAGCAACCAGACCCTCCTCTCATCACCCTCGGCATCTCTGATCCCTTTCCTGTTCATCCTACCGTAGTTCAATCTCATGCCAAGCGCAAGCAATACGGTCGCAAAACTGCAACCAGCACACACGAAATTGCCAGTAGGATATCCCCGCTCCGCCTGAGCTGGGATCCAGATCCACTGAGCAATGATCTGCGAGATACCAGCCATACTGTTGTTCATAGCCGTTGCAATGCCCATGCAAGCAATCGCAGGCACGTTGCAAGTGACCCACGCCGAAAGTGGTCCTGTGGATGGGAAGGCACCACAAGCGCACAGCATCAAGCAGCCATATCGCGCCGTGTAAGCATCGGCCGGCAAAAGTCCAGCGGTCAGCCAGCCAACGCCGCCAAGAATCGAAGAGCCCATAATGTGCCATCCTCGAGCGTTGTGACGGTCTGCAGACCAGCCAAGGAACAGACAGAAGAAGTATCCAACGACCCACGGTGGTACAGTCATGAGCTGTGCTTGGATCGACGTGTAGCCAAGACCGCTCACAATCGTGGGCGTGAAGAACGTCAAAGAGCCGAGCGGTACGCAATCGCACGCCTGGAAAAGGAGTCAGCTCTGCCCCAAAACGGCGATGGACGATCACGACCTACATATGCAAAGTAGTGCGCCAACATCCTAGGACTGAACGCCGTCGTCAAGATCTCTTGTCTCGACGACTTCTCCTTCGTATACCCTCCGCCCTTGACAGCGATGCGATCGTGCACATATTTCTTATCGTCCTCCGTCAGGAACTTGGCCGTGGAAGGATAGTCGGGCAAGAGGAACAGAACCGGAAGAACCATGACCATGGTGATCAATCCTTCAATGATGAACAACCATCGAAAGCCTTCAAGACCACCATCTCCATTCAAATGCCCCACTCCATAAGCAATACATCCACCGAACGCGCCCGCAGCAGTAGCCGACGCCAGCACGAATGCAATCCGCACCGATCGTTCTTCCACCGGATACCAAAACGTGATGAGATATACGATTGCCGGAAAGAATCCCGCCTCCTAAAATATAAATAAAAACAGACCTGGTCAATTCTTTTTTTTTTTTGCTTGCCTTCTTCTTTGGAGTCTCACTTACAAAAACCCCAATGAAAAACCTCAAAACCACCACCTGCGCATAGTTTTGCACCCCGGCAAATCCCAACGTGAAAACCCCCCAGCAACCGAGAAGGGTCGCCAGCCAAATACTCGGTCTGACATATCTCTTCATGATCCAGTTCGAAGGCACCTCGAACAAAAAGTAAGCCAACGAGAACAACGAAACTGCCACTGCGTAATTCGTGTTCGTCATGTTGGTTCGTTGGATGAGGGAGTCGCCTGTTTCGGAGTTCAAGACTTTGGAGTTTCCGATGTTGCCTCTGTCGAGATAGTTGAGGAGGTAGAGCCAGGCGCAGAGGGGGAGGATGTGGAGGTCCATTTTGCGGACGAGTGTGCGGGCACGTTTTTTGTCTTCGACGAAGCCGCCTGATTCGGCTTTGGTGATGTCGTGTTGGCTCTGTGGTGGGTATGTTAATGTCTTCTTTTTTTTTTCTTTCTTGGTGTGCCTTCTGTACTGACGGGAGCATCGTCACTTGCATCTTCTGAGCGAATCACATCTCCCTTGTCTCTTGTTGTTGAGGAATTCTCTGTGCACATGATTTCCGGCTTATCTGCCATGTTGGCTGTCTGTCCAATGCGTCCGTTCTATGCAGCTCAAACACAATAGAAGTGTGTGAGAACCAGAGCGGAATTCACAGGCTCTTCCTAACCTTTGATGATTAAAATCTCGCAGATCCACTTCGCATATGTCTCTCGCACGGCCTATGGATCCGGGCAGGTCGGCCGTCAGTCATATGCAGATCTTTCTTGGGATTTGCGGAGAAGTGTGCGGAGAAAAGCTCCCACAAGTCGCACAACGTTGCATTCATCGCTTCACCTTCTTATTCGCTTGCTTTGAAAGTTCTCCCGACCAATTCTAGGATATACCAAGATTGTGGAAAGGCTCACGGCACGTGTGACATGCGGTGAGCACGATAATGCCGCGTTGATCCCAGCGGGAACGAATTGTTGCTAGTCTTCTTTAGAGAGCACCGTCTCGAGTCAAAGGTCCATGGTGGGGAGTGCTCGCTCTTCCATGATTTCTCTACCTTGTCTGCTTCTGGCAAGTTGCACATGCCTCAGATGTTCTCACAATTCAGCTTCGGGATATCCCCGTTTGGCTACCCGATCTCGGCGCAAGAGTATTCACAGCGATCGGAACGATGCCATCGCACATGTGATCCTGTACCAATCGTCTTCTCACCAAACGCAACGGTGTTTCCTTTCGCGAATCTGTGCCTTCGTGCTCTGTTCCCTCCAACATCGCTTTGAGTTTGACGCCCATTCATGCTGTCACAGGTTCAAGTTCGTGTCGATGCCGTTCCGATGGTGACGGAAGCAAATAGAAAGCCTTGCTCCGATCCGATGGAAGCAACGGAGCTCGGCCCGGGACAACACAACTCTTCAGAATATTGTCAATGGAAATTATCCAACAAGCGGTGATCAAACAGCTTTACCATCGACGGTGAGGATTACTATCAGCAGCAATCGCCTTCGTCAGCGTATACCAAGAACATGCCGTTCGCCAAGCTTTCGACTGGCCACACTGTTCAGTACGTGGAAAATACTGAACTCGGGTACAATGCTCAGGAAAACAAGCTACCGATCGTGACCATACACGGTCTCGGTAGCTCGCAAAATTACTATGTGCCTGTCATGCCGTATCTTGATGGATATCGTGTTGTCGCACTAAGCAGCTATGGCGCGGCCACGTCAAAGTCACACGGCGAAAAGCTCAGCATAGAGGAGTTGGCAGAGGATGTTGTTGCTTTGATGGATTACCTAAAGATTTCGAAAGCAGTTGTGGCAGGCCATTCGATGGGAGGTCCGATGGCGCTGACCGTCGCTGCGAGGCACCCTGACAGAGTTGCGGGTGTTGTCGCAATCGGGCCAGTAAATCCAAGCAGCGTCAAGCCAGAGATGTTCACCTCGCGAATTGAGACCGTGACAAATCGTGAGTTTCGTGTTCTGGATTTTGAAGTCATCGATTGACCAATGTGACAGATGGCATGGAGCCGCTGGCAAACACAGTCCCAGAAGCTGCGACAGGGTCGAAGAGCACACCATTGATGCGGGCAATGATTCGAGAATTGATCCTCAACCAGGAGCCGAAGTCTTACGCAAGTCATTGTGACGCCGTCGTAAACATGAAGGATCCTGGGTTTGAGAAAGTGAAGACTCCGGTCTTGCTTTTGGCAGGAAAGGAAGATCAGAGCGCGCCGTTGCAAGGTGTGCAGTACATCCATGACCGTCTTGGTAGCGCCGAGAAGGAACTTAAGGTCTACGACGGTGTTGGTCATTGGCACTGTATCGAAGCGCCGGATCTCGTTGGTGGCGATATTACAGCATTCGTGGCTTCCCTAGCTTAGACGTTGAGCGGACATCAATTCCATCATGCCTCGACCAAGCTCTCGAACAGGCGATCTCTCTTCGTGGTCTGCTTTCTCAGATGATCTCGAGCTTCCTCCAACTTCGCTCGAGCAGACTTGCTGTCCAAGGGAAGGTCTCGAAAGGCACTCAGCTCAGCTTCCAGGCTTGACAGGCGTGTTCTCTGCTGCTCAATGTCTCGAATGCGCTGCTGTGTGTATTCGAAACTGCCGGTGGATGAGGCTGTAGGCCTGTTCGCGCCCAGACGCTCCTCGTATTCAGCCACTTTGGCCCTGAGAGTCTTGGTGCTCTTGATCCAGTCATTTGTGAGTTGACTTGTGTCTGCCGGAGTCTGGAAAGCATCGCCGTGAAGCTCATTGAGGAGGGTCTGAAGGTGAGCCTGCTCCGATCTCAGGTTCGCCAGCTGGCACTCGGCATTTCGAACTTGCTGCTGCATCTCGAACTGCGCCGCATTTAGGTCTACGAGTTCTTTGCCAATAGTAGCAATGTCGACATTCGGACTGCCTAGAGCGACCGTGGTCTCGGCCAGCGTGTCTATATGCGCTTCCTTTGCCAATTCTGCCTGTAAACTATGCAGTATCTCGTCGCCGACAGTTTCGTTACGCTTCGCCAGAGACTGCAAAGCCGCTTTCTCGATCTTATCGATCTGGTTGCGTTGTTCATCCGCGCTTTCATGGAGATTGGCCAGAGTCAACAGAGCGTGAAGTGTGTCCTCGTTCCTCTCGAATGGTGGGAGTCGCGAGCCATATTTCCTGCAAATCCATGCATCCACGGCTGCCCAGTCTTTTGCCTGCGCCTGCTGTGCTCTCGCTTTGGAGGGTGAGAACAGCGCAGAGGCTGTCCAGTCCGAGTCCATTGTGATGGAGTTTGTTGAAGTCTCCCCCCTTCTGTACATACCGTACTTCTAGGGGACAGAGACGTGGTCACGTGGACGTGTACGCGCGGTCCGTGCGTGGCATTGTGCCAAGCAAACTTGGATCTCATGGACATCGAAACAACACCCATTTTGCAATCTCGACAACCTCACCTTCCGACGCTCTCCAAGATAACTTCGCTCTGAAAATGCTATAACAGCATCGAGTCTTGCTTTCGGGCCAAATGAAGAACGATGTCCACCAAATCGGCCCTGAAGGCGGCAAAGTCCGCCTTGGACAACAAACAATATGACCAGGTCATCGAGCAAGCAAATTCCGTCTTGTCCGCGGATGCCACCAACCACTTCGCAAAGCTATTTCTGGCACGAGCACTTGAACTACAAAAGCAATATGATGAAGCGGCGAAGCATTATCGCTCAGCCGCCGATGCCAAGCCGAACGACTCCCAAGCATGGCAAGGCCTGCTCAGCGTCTATGAGGCCCAAGGCTCGGCACGACTCGACGAATATCGCGAGGCTTCTGTCAAGGTGGCACAGATCTTCGCCGCCGCCGACGACAAGCACCGGGCGCAGTCGATTATAGACAAGCTTACGGAATTTACGAAGCTTCATGGCACTGCACAACAAAAGAAGCGTGTGCTCGAGGTTCTGCTTCCGGAGGGCCCTATCTATGACGCTCTAGAAGGCCGCATTCCCCATGCTTCGCACACGCTCACACGGCTTGCTGAGATCACTGAGTTGGAAGAGACACAACTTATCTCCAAGGAAATCAGTGAAAAGCGAACGAGGATCGGTGCTAGAGTGGGCCTGGTCACTTTAGAGGTCAAGCGAGACGTGTTTGCGAAAAGCGACCTTGAAAGTCTCTACCAGCAAATCATCGATTGGTCCCAGGATGATGAAGTGCGAAGGCAATACGAGGAGAAATTGCTCCAGAGAGCTTATGATCACTTGGTCGTGCTCCCTCTTGACAGTAAGGCTGTCAAGCTCAATCAGGTCCTTGACCTCGCTGAAGGCATGGTCATCATACACCACCATTTCCGTCTCGCCTGGGATCTAGTCCTAGAATCCAGAGATGTCGACGACTTGAAGGATCTGGATGTGGGCATCCTGAGAGAATATGTGCGGCACTTTCCCGACAGCGGTCTATCGAAGATCTTACGCGGATGGCTGACAAGTGAGCTGTCGCCCTTCCCAGCTCTTCCCAAGGAAGATGAAGATGAAGACTATATGGTCGACATCAGCCCTGAGGACCGTCTCCTATTATTTACCGAAGGCTTACCTGCAGCGGAGAAGTCGCCCTTTGCATATCGTCTCGTGTCGGACTACTACTTGCATCTCGATGAGCATGAGAGCGCCGCAGACACGGCAAGAGCTGGTTTGAAAGCGCTAGCATCAGAGTCCAGCAAACTTGGTCTCACGTTGCAGAACACAAGGGACGCCATCAGCGCTGTACTAGGCACGGCGTTGGTTCACCATCAAGCGCCCCGAAATCACAATGAAGCACGACGTCTTTTTGAGGATATACTGGCTAGAAAGTCGAAATTCACATCAGCTTTGATAGGGCTTGGACTCATTTTCGAGGAGACAGAAGATTATCAAGATGCTGTTGACTTCCTCACACGAGCACTGAATGAAGACAAAGGCAATGTCCGTGTGGGTACAGAGCTTGCTTGGTGTAGGGCACTAGGCGGTGATTACTCACATGCACTCACTGAGCTGGAGGACTTCTTGCAAATGATCAAAGCTGATGATCCCAGAACGAGAGAACTGAGAGCACTCACATTGTATCGCACGGGCATATGCTTGTGGGAAGCGGACGCTTCAGAGGCAGCTCGAAGAGATCGCAATGGCGCCTACAGCCGCTTTCTGGCCGCGATCAAAACAAATGTTAATTTTGCACCTGCATACACGAGTCTTGGCTACTACTATTCCGACTATGCGAGGGATAAGAAGCGCGCCAGACAATGCTTTCAGAAAGCCTTCGAGCTTTCCTCCAGTGAAGTCGACGCCGCTGAGCGTTTAGCCAGATCTTTTGCAGATCAAGGTGACTGGGACATCGTGGAGGTCATTTCTCAGCGTGTTGTCGATTCTGGTCGGGCGAGACCGCCGCCTGGCTCTAAGAAGAAGGGCCTAAGCTGGCCGTACTCTGCCCTTGGTGTCGTTCAGATGAACAAACAGGAATACCAACATGCAGTTGTTTCGTTTCTTGCAGCACTAAGAATCAGTCCCGACGACTACCAATCCTACGTTGGCCTTGGCGAAAGTTACCACAACTCTGGACGCTACAACTCCGCTCTGCGCACCTTCAATTACGCCCTGGAGCCTCATGATGGGACCGAGATGAAAGTCACTGGAGAGACGTGGTTTGCTAAATACATGCTAGCCAATGTACACAGAGAGCTAGGCGATTACGACGAAGCCGCATCAGGCCTACGAAGCGTGCTTAAAGAAAGGCCATCAGAGTTTGGAGTCCTCGTTTCCCTGCTGCAGAATCAAGTAGAGCATGCCGGACGGTGCGTGGAGACTGGACTTTTCGGACTGGCTATTGAATGCGCAGCCGATGCTATCGATGTTGCCATCGAGATCGCCAAAGACACGCCCAATGCCTTTAACTTGTGGAAGGCTGTCGGAGATGCTTGTTCAGTATTCACGTGGGTTCAGAGCGCCTCGGACGACTTTCCGACTGAGAAGATACGAGATGGCCTCTTGGACCGCTCTGCCAACCAAAAAATGTACGAGCTTCTTTCGGACATCGATAGGGTGTCGCTGGGCGCTCTAGACAAAGATGGTTTGAATGGTACTGCGGCTACTGGGCCACCAGATCCGCTGATCGTATCGATTCTCGCATACAAGCGCGCGATTCATGCTAGCTCCCGTGACATACATGCGCAAGCTGTCGCCTGGTACAATCTGGGATGGATTGAGCAGCGAGCATACGCTTGTAGCAATGCGAAGTCTGGCAAGAAGTATCTCACGACAGCAGTCAGGTGCTTCAAGCGAGCCATTGAGCTTGAGGCGGGCAATCCAGAGCTCTGGAATGCACTCGGCGTGGTGACGACGACACTGAACCCCAAAGTGGCACAGCACTCCTTCGTTAGGTCGCTGCATCTGAACGAGCTGAACGCCAAGGTATGGGCAAATCTTGGTGTTCTTTACCTTTTGCAGAACGATGTCGAGCTAGCGCACCAGTCATTCGGACGGGCTCAAAGTACCGATCCAGACTATGCCCATGCATGGGTCGGAGAAGGCATTATCGCTCTCATGACTGGGAACGTGCGAGAAGCCCTCAACCATTTCACACATGCGTTTGAGATCTCAGATTCAGCCTCTTTCATCACCAAGCGACAGTATCCTATAGCCAGCTTTGATAATTTGCTCTCGGCGAATGCCATATCGAACGAGCTCACGAAACTGATCCAGCCAATTTTCGCACTTGAACAGCTTGGAACGCAGCTGCCCATGGATCTGCCCTACCGACACCTGACAGCTCTCTTTCTGGAGCGAGTGGGCAACAATGTCGGTGCCATTGAGACTCTTGTTAGATTATGTGAGAGCGCAGAAGCAGAATACGAGGCATCTGAGTCACTGAACGCGCTGGCGCGGTTCGCGCTCTCCAAGTCAGATCTTGCGAGAAATCAACTAGCTGCATCGCAATTTGTCGACGCAATAGAGAACGCGGCTACCGCTCTCGACCTCTCATCTGATGCCGATAGTAGCGGCTTAGATGCAGATGCGAGGCGAAAGCTTCGACTTTCTTGCCATCTCACAGCGGGCCTTGCGCAGTACTATCTACACGAAATCGGTGAGAGTGTCAACATGTTCAAAGCTGCACTGATCGAAAGCGAGAACGACCCTGATGTCGTATGCTCGCTAGTGCAGGTGCTTTGGGCACAAGGCGGCCAAGCGGAGAAAGATGTCGGGAGGGAGCAGTTATTCGAGGCAGTTGGCAGGTTTCCTGAGCATATTGGCGCCGTAACACTTCTTGGTACCATTGCGGCTTTGGACGACGACACTGATACGACAAGCGCGGTGAAGGATGATCTACTCAGCCTAAGGGCGAAGGATGCTGTGTCCACCAAGGACTTGACTGGCCTTGAATTTTTGCTCTCTGGTCTCGCGTCCTTGTCTACCGATGGCTCAGTTGAGAGTGAAGCGCAATCAGCCATTCTCTTGAAGCCCGACGATCCACAGGCTTGGTCTCAACTGTCCGAGTTGTCCGGCGAGATACACGCCGCCGACATGGCTTTACATACCGCAATTCAAGCTGCACCTCCGCTCGGCGAAATGTCGACAGAAGATTTGAGTAAAGCTTGTGCTGGGGTCGGCACAGTCGGTGATGCACAAAGATCTGTATTTTTGGCACCTTGGCAGGATGCGGGTTGGTCGTCAATGAGCGAGGCTCTGAGCTGAGAGACGCGAACTCGAGCTTGGTGCAGCATTCAGGACCATCCCGAATTGCCAACCGGCGGAGCATCTTGGCTTTGGCAACAAGTAGCTCGAGAGGCTTTTGCAGAAGATTGAACAATGCCCGCAAGATTCCAACGAGCAGGGAACCTGTGTCTACGCTGTGCGTTCTGGCATATGACAGACAGGCGCCATTCAGCGTTCGAATGCTCAGCGCGTGAAGAAAGGGATGGTAGAAAGCATTAGTGTCGCGAGGGTAGTATGCTATGGCCCTTATGGATGATGCGCAGGGTAAGCGGTCAGTCCAAAAGTGACCCGGCCGACCTCCTTTGTACCTACCTGGAGAAAGAGCTTGAAAGAACCGCAGTACTCGTATCGAGGCGCAGACCATAGCGAGTGTCTTGGTTGTTGACCGACCAATAGTCGAAACCATCAGACCTAGTGGAATATTTACTCGAAAATGTGATTGGCTTCAAGTATTCTAGGCTTCATCACACCAGGCTGACTTCACCATTTCAAGCGCGTCAAAATACTCGAGAACCGACATCAAGACGTCAGAACAAGCGAAGGAAGAGGAGCTGAAGGCCACAAAAAAAAACCCCCCCCACCCAAAATGTGAGGATCTGCGAGTTCACATCAGCAGCTTAGCTCCACCATTTCAAGCCGCTGAAAACAACTATAAACAAACACCAACACCTCAGAGCACGTGGAGTAGCAGAGCGTGGAGGTGATATCAATACATTAGGTGAGGGTATCATAGGTATACAAGTAGTTCACCTCTCCAAAATTCACTCCTCCCCATCTCCCTCCACGACGCTCTCGGCATCGTATCTTTGCCTCTCACGCTCCAATTCCGCACGGAGCGACTCATTCTCCACCCTTCCCTCCTCCAATCTCCTCCTCGCCCCCTGGCGATCCAGCAGCCTTGCCTCCCTTTCAGCCTTTAGCCGCCGCTCCAATTCCTTGAGACGATGCAGCCAACGCGCCTCCGAAGGCTCCATCGATTGCGGAGCTACTAGGATTTGTTGGGGAGAACGGGTGGTCGAACCGCCGTTCTCTTCGCCATAATGCAGCTGTTCTACCGCGCTGGCAGAGTGGTGGCGGAGGAGATGTGCCATGACTTGGCGCGCTGGTGATTGCCCGTTCTTAGTGGAACCACTGCTGCTGCCGGCACGCATGAGCTCTGGGTTCATCTGGGCTTGCTGGTTGAGCATTTGCTGTGCCAGGGCGGAAGGGTGTTGGCGATGGAATTTCAGCTCGGTCTTAAGGAGCTTGATCTCGCTCTTGAGTTTCGAGATTTCGTCCGAACCCTTGATGATTTTTCCGCTTGAAGAGCGCTGTGTCTCTGGACGCTGCTGCTGTTGTGCTGCTTGCGCTCTGGCTTCTTCCTCGATACGCTGCTGGGTCTCAATGACTGCTTGTTCGAGATTGTCCATGCGTCTGGCGCGCATTTCGAGGTTGTGCTCGAGGGTCTGGTAGTCTCTCCAGAGATCCTTCTCGATGCTTCGTATGCGGGACTTGAAGCTGCCAAAGAGTGCTTCCAAAGTCTTAATCGCATTGATCATATTTTTGTTGAAAGCCGGCAGGTTCTGGCCAATCGTGTCGATGGATGGTATTTCGCCGTTGATCAAGCTGTGGTTCTGAGCCCAATCGGCGCCACAAATGGTGGAAAGTCTGTTCCACACGGCAAGCAAAAGGTTGCACATTTCGTAGGACTGGTCGCGATATTTCTGCTCAAGCGCCGTCTTGCTGCGTCTCTCTTGTGTGAGGACCGTTTCGAGTTCCAGATATCGGGACTCGTGTTGGGCAATGGCGCGCATATGCGAGGCTTGCCCACGCGATGACTTCTCGAATTGTTCGAGGTCGTGTTTGCGTCCATTGCGTTCTTTCTCGAGTAGGTCGGAGAGTCTTCTGCTCTCAAGGCTGGTGCTTTCCAGCAGACCGTCTCGGTGTCGGAGTAGACGTTCCTTGTCTGAAAGGTCCATCTTGGCTCTGTCGAGTTCGCTGGCAGTCGTGTCCAGATCACGCTGCAATTTCTCGATGTCGGCCAGTAAGCTTTGCTTGGTGCCTTTGGGGTCACCCAAAACGCTGCGCAGGCTTTGTTCGAGCTGATCAAGCTTTTGCTTCTCGCTCGTCGCTTCAACTTCTTTGGCGGATAGTGCTCTGCGGAGTCGGCGAACCTCGTCCTTGGTTCTGGTGTTGTCCGAATTGAGTTCGTCCAGTACTTTCTGCACTTCTTCCTTGGACTGGTTTTCGAGGACGTCGCGCTGTCGGCGTTCTTCCTCCATAGTTTCCTCCATCTCGCGAGACT
This sequence comes from Pseudocercospora musae, assembly GCA_001578225.1. Lineage (NCBI taxonomy): Eukaryota > Fungi > Ascomycota > Dothideomycetes > Mycosphaerellales > Mycosphaerellaceae > Pseudocercospora > Pseudocercospora musae. The sequence continues at coordinate 176,990 of LFZO01000057.1, forward strand.
TCTCTTGCTCGTCTTGGATGGTCTGGTGGGCTGCATTGAGTGCGCCTTCAAGCTCTCCAATCTTGATCTTATCGCCCTCCTGCTCCTCTCTCAAGAAGGTTATTTCAGAGTGGAGACTTTCCTCGGCGATCTCAAGCTTGCGATTCTTCTGATCCAGCTCGCTGCACTTCTGATCCCATTTCGTGATTTCTTCTTCCGCCTCCGTCATCTGTTTCTCCAGATTGGCGATGGTGCGCTCATTGATGGCCTTGACATCTTCAAGGTCAATGACGCGGGCGGTGAGATCGCGAAGTTCGCCTTGTAGGCCTTTGTAGCCGTCGACAGTCGTCTGCAATCGCATCGAAGTTCTGTCCAGCTTATCTCTGATATCTTCCAGTTTCCCGTTGAGTTTATCGCGCTCTTGCTCCAAGCCGGCAATCTCATCGAGGGCCTCCTCCCTAATGGTGGCGATCTCGGCCTCTTGCTCCTGATTCAACTTCAGAAGCTCGTCACGCTCTTTCGAGATCGTGACAACATCATCCTGGAAGCTGTTCAACTCCTCCTCCATCTGCTGATAGTCTTGCTCAAGGACATCGACATAGTTTAGGTAGGTGTTGTGCTTTCGCTCCAGTTCTTGATATTTGAGTCGGTGCTCTGCGTTGACGTCGCGGAGCTCACCCTCTTTCTTGTGCCATTCTTCGCGTTCTGCTTCGGTAACGGCAGTGTGGTCGCTCACCCGTGAGTGCGCGCGCTGATGATGCTGGTGCGCTCGGGAGACAGAGCGGTCAAAGATGCTCTCTCCAGCCAACGATCGAGCGCCGCCATCGCTCTTTCGCGTCATAAGCTTGAGATCTTCGACTTGTGTTTGGAGCATTTCACGCTCTCGGTTACGTGATGTCAACATGCTTGTTTGCGCTGCGAGATTGCGTCTCAACTCTTCAGCTTCGTGCTTCTGCAACTCCAGTTCTCGCCGGAGATCTGTCAGTACGGGATCATCTACGGCGACTCTAACGCCATTGGCGATGTCATCCTCAATGTCGGAGGTAACGCTATTGAGTTCGTCCATGCGGCTTCGTCTCCGTGGTGCCTTCAGCTTGTCGGCAACTCGAGTCGACGCTGGAGATGCCTTCTCGAGACGCAGCGCCGTGAGTTCGTTGCGAAGCTTGGCAATCTCCTCCTCTGCCTGTTCGCGACGGCCGGTCTCTGCATTCAGCAGGTCCTGCCACATCTCCTCCATCTCTCGCAAGCCCGTGGTCTCCTCGCCACGCTTGCCTGCCATTCCCCGCATGTGCTCTGCCATCTTGCGCTTTTCCTGCTCCTTGCTCATAACCTCCTCCCGCAACGTGGTGACCGTTTCCTCCAGGCGGTCATTCTTCTGATGCAAGTAGAGGATCTCCTCATGCATCTGGGCTTGTAGTGTCGGATTGTCGTCGTCATCGCGACTTGCCGTCGGAGTAGTAGTATTCTGGCGGGCCTCTGCCAGCTCTTCCTCCATCTCTCGAAAGCGAGTCTCATACTCGCGGAGCTTCTTGCGCAGGGCATTGGCGTCTTTGCGCTCATTGGCCAGGTCGGTCTGAAGCTGGACGTTCGTCGCTATCAACTCGTCGACGCCTTCCTCGGAGTGCTTGTGGAGCGCTTCGCTCAGGTAGTGGATCTTGAGCTTGAGGTCGAAGTTCTCTTTGGTGAGAGCATCGGTCTTGGCATTTTGTTCCTTCAGCGTGAGCGTTCTACGCGGGGGCTTCTGGTGGTAGGCGTCGCCGTAGCCGCCCGAGGAGGCTGGGCGGCGGTCTGGCGAGAAGTTGGTGGTGCTCAGACGGAACGACTCGGCGACCTTGTGTGGCACTTGAATGCTGGCGACTCGCTTGCTAAGCGCGGTGTCGAGCGCATTGTCGAGATCGGCTTCATACTCGCGGTAGGCTTTTTGCTCGGGAGAGAGGGCGCGAGGGGTCGTTGACTCCATCTCCGACCGGGTCATTGAATAGGCGGATTGCGAGCTTCGCAGCGTGGTCATGGACGGCATGCGGAGCGACGACAGGCTGGAGTCGTCGTCCTTGGCAGCAGCAGGAGCGGTGGGAGCGGTGTGGGCGGGCGATGGCGAGGGCGACGGCGACGGCGAGGGCGACGGCGAGGGCGAGGAAGGCATGGTGAAGGGTTGTTCTGCTTCCATGCTGACAAAGTGAAGCCCCGTGAGGATGACTCCTGCCTGTGGTGGCAGCTGGGCGAATGCATCTGCGACTCGAGACGTGTGCTACACCATCTTGTCTTGACGCAGGTGCGGCTAGCGTGTGCAGGGTTTCTGCGGGCCGCTGTTTCAAGTTTTGCTGGCTCGTGCGTGTTGCAAATGCCAACTTTATGCTGGTGGTGCTTGCTCGAAAGTCTTTTGGAATGTGTAGTGGAAAGGAAAGGAGAGGGGATTTCTGGTAACTATAGCGCCGAGTGGTATGCATAAAAGCGGACGTGGTAGACGGAAAGATTAGTAGAAGAAACCTAATTAAAACCTAATTTCTTATTTCGGTTAGCGGGAAGGGGCTTACCGCTATAGCTACTACACTACTATACCGGTCGTCCTTACTATATCGACAATTATAACTACTTACTATATCGACAATTATAACTACTTATTAAACTAGGTAGCGAAGCAAGTCCTAAGTTTTAATAATAGTAAGCTATCTAACAACCCTTATTAAGAAGATTAGTAAGATTATAAATAATATAGAGTACTTCGAGTAATTCGAACTTCTATATTAACTAGTTTTCGAACTAGGTATATAACTAACGAGATCCGCCGAATCCGACTTACTACAATTTATAGAAGGAGTTCGCGAACCCTATAATACATTCGGAGCTTTAGTCTAAGAGGTAGAAGACGAACTCGTTTAGATTAGAAAAGAAGCCGAAGAGGAGCTAGTTAAGGACCTAGAAGCGTAACTAGATACGTAACTATATAACAAACTAGTTAGTAAGAGTAGAGATAGTATACAATATAAGCTAATACTATAGGCTAAGGCTAAAGGGAAAGATAGCGAATAGAGAGAAGGTATTAAGAAGATAGTAAATAAGAAAAGAGTAATCTAACGGATTAGCTAACTAGTTAGGATTAATTCTTTCGACTTACGGATACCCTTTCTACGAAGTACTACTAGCTATACTAATCTATACCGTTCTATCCGTAAACCGATAACGATAGCTATACGTATATTCGCGATCTCTAAGAAGTCGATCTCTCGAAGTATAAATCTAAGAAAGTACGTTCGATCGAGTATAACTTTATTATAAGGCTAATAACTAGTTAGCTTATTAGTATATAAAGAGGTAATCTAACTAGCTTTTAGTATTAGTACTCTAGAACTCGAGTATTGAATAAAGAAGGCAAGTAAGATATATATAGGAAATAGTTAATATCTATCCTATTCTTCGGCGACAAGATCCCTACTTAGCGCTAGAAGTAGAGATGCGGTAGTATTAAACGATACTAATATATAGATAGCGAACTAGCTTCTAAGCCGCATACCGACGTTCCTACGCAATACTAGCTTAACTACTTAGATACGCTAATTACCTACGATCTAAGTAAGCTATCGCCTCGAAGGCAAAAGGCATTTAGGTATATACCTAGCTACTAAACCGGTTAGCGACGTATCTTGCTAACTAGTTAGTACCCTCTATACTATTACCTAATAATAGGACCTCCCCTAGAGCTATAGCCCGAAACATCGAGACTATAGTTTAGAACTACGGTCTTAGTAGGTTCGTATAGTTCCCCCTTAGGTAACTAGTTAGCTAACTAGTTAGCCTATTTACGGAACTACTAGCTATCTTATATACTATAAGAACTATACGGTATAACCTAGTCGTTAGCGACAAGAGGTATACTTCTATACAAACATCCCTCCCTACAAAGGAGACTAGATAGATATAGATCTAGTTTACTAACTACTTAACGACCGACGTGCTACCTTTGTTCGAAAAGACTACAAGAGTACTTGTAATCATTACTAGCTAGATACTACTAAGCTAGACGAGTATCGTAAGTCCTATTACCCCTAGTTATCGAACTAGCTTATTAACTAGTTAGTAATCGTCTACCCCTAGGCTCTAAACGGTTACGCTAAGCTTAAACTAGTTCTATACGAGGTCGTCTTCTATCTTATTCTTCTAAAGGATCTAAAACAGTATCCTTACTAGTTCTTTACTTTAGTTAGGACTTATATATACCTACTACTATAAGCGACGAAGATAGAGACTAAATATATTACTAAGCTAACCGAACTCATCGAACGGACTAAGGACGATAGCTTAATACTAAGTAAGTCGTTACCTAACTAGTTAGGTACCTAGCTTACTATACATCTAGCCAAGTTCAAAGGATCTATAGTATTTCAAGAGTAGCTAAAGTTAAAGGGCTATAAGACTATCGAACAACTATTACCTACCTTCGCAAACCGGTTATATATCTAGAATCTTATTAAGTATTAGTATTAGATATAGTACCCGAAGGGGGCGCACTTCGCTAGTATATAGCTCGAGATAGAATAGGAGAAGCGATTACCTATAAAGGATGTATATACCTATTAATAACCGGCTAGCTAGCTAGCTCGCTAACTAGCTAGCGATATATTCGCGAGATGTAGGATCTCCCCGAGACTAGACCTAGAGTTATTTGCTTTAACGATAAGCAAGCGGAAGTACTACTACGGCAAACCTTATTCGAGATCGATATGTCGTATAAGCGCCTTCTTCGATACGATATAAAAGAAGTAACCTTTGCCTACTATACTCTAGGGAGCCGGCGGCGTAAGTAACAACCTAACCGGTTAGTAAACTAGCTAACTAACTAGCTCTAGTCCGAACTCTTAGGCGTACGTACCTCTCCCGAGAAAATATAGAAGTATACTTCGAGATGTTTCTTCGTTTCTTTAATTAGATCGAAGCTATTAGTACGTAGGAAGGAAGTTATCTAGCTAGTTAGCTAATTCGTTAGGTCGCCGAAAGGTACGTTAGGCCTATTAGTAAGAGAATACGAGCGCCTCCTATCGAAGCTAAGTTCGGAATCCCGAGTATAGTTTTCGCGTAGTATCTATAGATATGGATACTACGTAGCTAAAGGGTAAGTAGCTATATTACTAGCTTTGTAACTAGCTTAATAACTAGTTAGGCTTCGGCTAGTATCTCTAACGGATCGATCTACAAGACAATAGTAACGACTAGGAGTAGTATCTTAGTAAATGCCTTACATTCTACTAAGAGTATATTAAGCGATCTATCGAATAAGTTATCGGACTAGTTATTAAACCGGGTTCGATTAGTAGTACTATAATGTCTATTATAACTATATAGGACGAGACGGAGTACTTCGAAATACTAAGCGAGGTTACTAGTAAGTTAAGAAGCTAATAAGCTAACCGGTTAGCGAGATTTTGTACTAACTAGTCTTTATCTAACGTAGCGCATAGTAAAGTCTTTACGGACTAGGCTCGGTACAAGTCTTACGAGCTTATTATAAGAGGGATTTGTCGGTCGCAATCCCGGATCCCCTTCGAATAGCTTGATCTACTCTATTTAAATATAAATACTATCGAGAGTACGCATTAGAAGTCGTACTAGTTAGGAACCTAGTTAAGCCTTCTTATAGCTATCTAGAAGTAACTCTACTATTTATATATTCTAGGAACTAGTTAGCTAACTAGTCTAGGGGTCGCCTTCTAGATACTACGGATATAGCTACTTAGGACGCCGAGAGACTCGGCATTCGTTAAGATAAGTCGCTTACTAGCGTATCGAAGTTACTATAGAAGACGATAACGAAAAATAGTCTTGCTTCCTACTAACTAGCAAGATAAGCATTTAGCTAACTAGTTATTATAGGACGTATCTAGACACGCTATATCGAACGGAATCGCTTAGTCGACGCTATATTCAATGTTTAGCATCCTAGTAGACGGGGAGGACGCGGAGGACGAGGAAGAAATCGAGCCTCTCGAGGAACTAGTTTTTAAACCCGATCGTACAATATACAAATACCTACGATAATACCAAATCTACCTAAGTAGGATAAAGACTATGAAAACGAGCCTAAACATAGCTATTAAACTAGTTCGATAACTAGTAATAACGAGCTCGAATTGCTAAGCTCTCCTCCCCGACTATCTAGTAGAGTAACTAGTCCGGTAACCCCTCTACTACCTACTTCCTCGATATCGACTATTCCCTCTACGCCTACTCGACTACTACCGGAAAACTAGTAAGTAAACTAGTACTATCGGACATTGGACGGAGGAGTAACTAGTCTAGTAACCCCTTTGCTACCTAGTTCTTTAATATTAGCTATTCCCTCTACGCCTACTCCTAAAAACTAGTAAGTAGACTAGCAATCTAACGAAGTACCTACGTTTGTTAGCCTAGGCGTACCAATCCGGCCGACGAACCCTAAGTACGTAACCTTGAAACTAGCTATCTAACTAGTTAACTTACTAGGGTCTTAGCTAGCTAAGGTAGAACAAGCGGTAGTATACGTCGTATATATATATAAGGCAAAAGTAGTAACTAGCTAGGAAGCTAACTAGCTAACTAGACTAGAAGAGACTACTAAATAGCGCTCTCGCTATCGAGATCTTAATCTTCGAGAACGGGAGCTTGAACTAAGAGAGCGAGAGTAGCGTCTTTTTCCGCCTTAGAACTAGTTAGGGAACTAGTTGCCTAACCGAATACCGACC